>VXAX01006491.1:193863-262024 GCA_013399835.1 Leptocoma aspasia | reverse complement strand
TGTACCTGATGAGAAGGGTAAAACTTCCTCTTATACCATGGTTTATTTGAAGTGGCAGCACAACAGCAGAACTCCATAAACCAGAGCAAGAAGTGTACAGAACTGCCTTTGTAAAGAAGGGTCTAACCTACAGTTCTAAGTGATCTGGACACAGTTAATCAGATTTTTGGCTTTATGTGAGACATTGCAGGGGAAACAGCAAGCTATACTCAGGCTGCTTCCTGCTGCTGTGTATCCACCTGTGCAGTACAGGCCACAGATTACAAGGATGTTTCTTCATTGAGCAGAACTCGGGAGGATTCACAGGACGCACATCTTCCAGTTCTCAGGTGGTAGAACCATTGGATGGTGGGACAACAGGATTACTCACATACTGATATCACACAACCTGAGCCTGACAACTTGTGGCTGGGTAGGAGCTTCTTTGGAAGTCATGCACATATTTCTGCTGTAATATGCACTAGTCTTCTTTTTTTTTTTCTTTATGGAAAAAATCAGTTCTCGCTGTTAGAACAGCATGTTCAGACAAGAGTCCTCAAAATCATACAATGATATTACAGCACAGACATAATTAGGTCTTTTTAGCTTAATATTGTGAGCTCAAAAAAACAGTTGGGAAAATGTCCAAGTGGTAGAGAAATGTACCCTGATTAAATAAAACTCCCAAAGCCCGTAAGCTCTGTGTAAATTTGGGTGTCATCTTCAAAAATGTAACTTTTTTAGATTTGAGCTAAAATAAATCTATGTCTAATATAATTTGGAACTGTACCTAAACATTGGATCTGGATATCTTCCAACAGAAATATTGAGAAAGAAGAAGAAATTTAGATACCAAAAGAGACATGAACGAAATGTTTGCCTTTCTGAGATTCACTATCATTATAAAGCTCTCCCCCGGTGACTCACACCTATGATTCAACATTGCTCATTGTTAGTTGTTTTTCCAGGTTATATTTACAAGTAGATATTTTAAAATATTTAAGAAAAATTAAAATTAATATAGTAAGATGTTAATGAAGATTCTTAGAGATGAAAATCACATTCCCAAATCAAATGTAATACTCAACACATCAACTGCAAAAAAAAAAGCTTTCTTCTTTTTTTTTTTTTTAATGAATTGAACAGACACACTAGAAAGAGAATGGTTGGAACACTTAACACACATGTTCATCACATTTCCTGTACTTTTTCTTCTTGAAGACTAACTCAAGATCCATTCTAATCAAATGAGTCATATTGCACAAGTTCCATTAACTTAAAATCCTGGAAGACAACAATGAAGAGATTTCAAATCTCTCCATGAAGAGAGTCTGAAGACTCTTGGACTACTTAACTAGTGAAACAAAAAAAAAAGGTATTTGAAATCTTTGAAAGAAAAGAATACAAAAGAGCTGCTGATTTAGATAATTGGTAAATTGTTGGAAAAAGAGATTCCATTGAGACACACATTAGAGAATCAAGAGTGGATCTGTACATAAAACTCACTCGACTGCTTCTCACATAATTTTCTCCAGACTCTATTGGAAATGTTGTGTTCCCACCTTCCCCTCCTTTCAGTCAGCAGGACAGTCCAAGATTTACAGTGTGAACTTTTAAAATGCAGGAGAAATTCTTTTATGTTCTTGCTCTGTGACAGACTTACATCTAACAGTAGGATTTCCCTTGTACTCTGGTCCCTCACCTGGATAACAGAGACAACACAGTCGACTGTACCTCAAATGTCTGTAAGGAAAATAGATAACTACAGCAGGTTAATGAAGAACTGGCTGATGGAGTATCTGAAGCAGATACATCAGAGATTCCAGCAACAAATACAAGGACAAGCACACTGAGAGGGAAGAAACCAGAGAAACATAATTAAAGAAGTGGAAAACTAACTAATCATCTTCACTTAAACAGCACAGAAGCCTTCAAAGGCTTTTACATGTCCAGTGTGGAAATTGCAGAGGCTTTGGTTAGCCTCATAAAATCCTTTCAAACAAAACCAAAAACCCCAAAGCCTTTCTTCAGAGAACAAACACATTGTAACATAGAATTCCAACACCCAACTCAAATATTGAGGAATTCATGCAGATGAAAGTTTCTTCAAAGGCTGTAGAAGAGTAGGACTCCTAGGAATCCGATTAACACCCAGCAATCCAATTAACAGATTACTAATCAGCTATCAGCTTTGCTGGAGTATTTTTCAGAAATACCTCTCTCTCTACTTTCCAGAAAATTGAGCCTTTTAGAAATTACATATTTTTCCTCCCAAAACAAAAGATACAGAAGTGCTTCTTCCTTAATCTGGTTTTACACTAGTGTAAGCTAGGGGTAACATATAAATACTTTAGCAACTTCATATTTAGGCAATAGAGGGTTTACCTTCTTTTCCCAAAAACACTAGAGATTAACATGTCCTGTTTTCACTTATCAATTATTGATGTAACATATTGATCACATATCTGATAACATAGATATTTTTAAGAGCTGTTGGTAATCCCAGATGTATTTTTAGTTGAAGTGACCTGTTCCGTAATGCTCTGCTGTGTACAGGACAGGGTGCAGCTTTGCATTTATACAGTTGTAGAGACTCCTTCTAATAATTACAGGTATTAATGTCCATGTATATTTGATTGTAAATTGCTGACCTAAAACATTCCACAGGAAAGAAAAGAAAAGGAACACAAAAGACTGCATTTGCATCCAGTCAAGACTCAAGGAGGATCGTAAACATCACATATTCTAGAACTGGGCTTTTATTCAAAGCATTAAACCTATCCAATTCAACTGGCCACAGTGGAAGGAAAACCAGTCCTCTGTTGCCAACAAGAAAAGCCAGGATTACCATGGCAGGTAACTTCAGGAAGTCAGATCTCTCCTCAGGATCTCTGGCTGCTAATGTCAGAGTGACAAATAAGACATGACCTTATTTTGCAATGCAGACAGCCGGGTCCTCTGACGCCAGATGGTACCAAGCCTGACCAGGCCCCAGACCAGGCATGCCAGGCTACAATCTTCTACCCTGATGTTGCAATTACCTTTAAAGAAAGTGTTTTGAGTCCACGTTTTCCAGGAATTATCGTGTCTCAGAGCTGTCTGGACCCAATGCTTCGTACAAGTACAGTAAGCATTCACGTTTTCTTATGAGAGAACATGTACAGTGATAAACAGAGCTCTTTGTACAAATGGGGGTGTCACTTGATGGAGATAGGTGAATTATACAATATGTATTTATGTACTGTATCATTTTTTCCCTTCCCTTCCTAGAATCTTCTGTCATGCATTTATCAGATACTGGTTTTGGTTAATTGCTTCATCTGCACAATGCACACACACACACGCTCAAACTCCAATAGTTAGCAGCATTGTGTCTTTAGTATCCACTAAATCTTTCTGTGCTGTATTTAAACATTCCTACTCTGCATATCTCACTGTATTACCATCGCAGTTATCTTTTGCAGCCCATCATTAGTCCTTCAATATACCACAAACATCCTGCTCATTAGCCTATAATCACTCTGCTTATCAGTTGCATTTTCAAGCTCCTCATTACTTTGCTGCACAGCTGCAACAATTAGCTTTTATATTCTACAGGCTGACAAAACACCACATTAGCTTCTATTAGCTGCAGCCATCTCCTGTCCTCTCAGAAAGTGTTAGTTTAGGTTAGGCACCTATTCTGAAACTACTGCCTTGGTGCATTAATTCCATCACCAACACACAGCACTTGCTGACAGTACGCCTTGGAAGGTACAGCCTGTAGCCACGCTCGCAGTACACAGATACTTGTGATGAATCCACTCAGCCATGAAACAAGCAGTGTCACTGTGACAAAGCAGACAAGACACCGCCAGCAAGACAGGGTTATGTCTTACTTTTGCAAATGTAAAAGCTCTGGGTTATTTCTTCCTTAGCTTTGCAGCCATGGAAGAGCTGGATCACGCTGCCTTCAAGGTGCACAGGGGTACCTTAAGGTGCTCGGGGGCAATTTAAAAATTCCCCCCCAATCATTCAATCCCAGTCATTTGTTCCTGTTAAAAACAAACTTATTGAAACAATTCACAGTCAAATTAACTGTTCTGAAGTCTTGCTTTTGGATCATTTCAGTAATGCTGTTTACAGGTCCATCCCACAAACAGTTCCAGTGACCTACATGAGGGAGTAGAAAACAAAAATGGAATTTTGGGAAATAGGGAAAGATCAATTTCTTACCACACTTTCTACACTGAATTCAACATATTGTGTAACTAACAGTTAGTATGCAAGCATTTATCCCAAGAAACAGTCCTGTGTAGATTCAGTTTCAGCAGCTGCAAGTCCAGCGCTGCATTAGCAAGGAATGGTGTATCATGGAGCATTTGGGAGGTTTGCTATTTAGAGACTTAACTATTTAATTAACTACTCAGTTACTACCTACAAAACAAATTAATACTTCCTACATAATATTAGCTTCCTTTCACCTATTTTGACAATCATCTTTGGAAAAAAAAGGTTGGGTTTAGTTTTGGTGGGGTATTTTTTGCTTGGGTTTTTTTCCTTAGTTTAGGAAAAAGAAGCTTTGTTGCTAAAATGCAATTTTCAAAAATTATGCTTACTAACTATACTGCCAGAAGTGGAAGCATACATATATCACTTCCAGTATGATTTCTCCTTTACGAGTGTTGTGAAGGGAAATGAGTAATTACAAAGGAATTATTTCTTATCTCACATACTTGTGTTCTTTGGGGAAAGGAGATGGTTCAAGAATATGTTCTTGAGGTTTGCAAGGAACATTAAAATTTTCCACCATGGAAAAATGCTAGGCATTTCCCATAACCCAGGATTTTTATTTAAACCACTAAACACAGCTGAAATATTTCTGAAACAACTTTATTCTCAGTCAGGCAGCTTCTTGGAAGGCAAGAAACATGTTGGGATATATGAGAGAATTTAGCCTTGTGCTTTCTGACCAGAACAGCAAATTTTTTTTGTAATCACTGGATAGAACTGGTTGGAATAGGAACATTTACAAAATTAAAAAGGAACAGATAATAAGTTAATGAATTGCACATGCAATTATCTATTCCTCTAGCAATGGGCTCTGCCAACTATAACAGTCTTCTACTCACTTTTCAGTAAGCAGAACTCTTCTTTAACTCCAATTGTAGAAGTTTAACTTTTGCTGCTGAAGTGCTGACCTCCATTTTATGATTGCTGTGGGGGAGGTGAAAGGGAAAATGAACTATATGGCCAGGTGTAGCACTTTATAAAAAGGTAAATTAAGTCAATGTTTTGTCAGTAATTTGACTGTAGTATTCTGCACCTGAAACCAAATGCTTGACAAAATTAAGGGACTAATTTTTAATTCATTTTTATTCATTTTAAAAATGAATAAAAATCCTAAACAATAAGTAAATATGGAAAAATAGACTCTGGAAATGTATCAGAGACCCACTGTTGCCTGTTGTGAGTTTTCTGGCATACTCCTCTGAAAATGCAAGTACACATCCAGGATGGAGGCTGGGCAGTGCTCAGATGCAGCTCAAGTTCATCCAAGATGTCAATTCCTATCTCCCTGGTGTCAAAGGAGTGATTATTTCAAGTTATTACAATTGCATCAGAACAAAGCATTTACAAGGAACTTTAAAGCATTTTTTTTTAATTCCTCTCCTTTAAAAATAGTCCATGTCAAAACAATCATCTGCCTCACCCATGTCTGCCCACAAACAAGAATGCCATGATGTGTCTGAATCATGAAAACATTCAGATGGTTTAACAAAATCAGGTTTTTCTAACAGGTTTAAAATCACTGAGTGTCTGTGCTGCCTGAGCTGGCAGCATGCAGAACACAATGAGGAGCCTGCAGGTAGGAATGGGAGGAGGAGCATCTCAGGGTGCTGCAGCAGCCAGGGACACCGGGGAATTCAGATACTCGCAACCACTTCAGCAAGATTTGTTTCTGCTATTTGCTAATGACCCCTACCATAATCTCCTAATAGCCTTCTACAGTTGCTGAAGAGGTTTTATTTATTTATTTACTTTGTTTAGAGCTTTCAGCAGCCCAATTTCCCTTACAGTCATTCTGCTGTAACTGCAGTGACACCTGTGGAGGGCTGAGCCCATCAGCTGTAGTTTGGCCTGCTGTTGAACTTGGCAAGCCAGCAGCACATAAAGCCCCAGCAGATGTTTCTGCTTTAATAGCAGCTCTTTCAAACCCTTGGCCAGACATAAATCCAAAATAGATCCAGAAAAGAGACAAACAGTGCCACCATCATGGCTCTTAAAATTAGGAGGCAGAACTAGCCTTTTCTGAAGGACTCTGAGAGACCATTAGCAGCAGAAGGTGTCGGGAAGTGTTCCCATAAATTGTGCTGACAGGTTAAGAGGGCCAGCCACAGCAAATGCAGCACATTTTGCACTGTGTCACGGTTTGCTAGGAAACAGAATCCTAAGACAAATACACGCATTTACACTGGAGTTTCCAAACTAAGATCACACTTCATAGCAACAAGTACAGGAAGCAGCCAATTTTATGGCCATTAACACCTCCACATGGATCTATGGTGCTTCCATGCCACTTTAATGAATATTCCAAAAATAAAACAGTAAGGCAATGATCCTTGGTAGAAGGGATCTTCTGAATACATGCCTTGCTGGATCTATTTTCTTAAAAGAAAGCTGCACTAAGAGTGCATTTACAGCTGCCACTGTGCTTTATGGGAGAGGAGGTTGATATGTACCAGGGTGACATGCTAATACATCCATTCACTTGGTGGTGACTAACTGCCCCTAACAGAACCCTGGTCCACTATAAATTATTGACATGTAATTTCAAATCCAAGTTAAAACAACCCCCACAGAATACGAATAGTTCTCAGCATTCAAAATAACTCAAAGCACTGAAGGACCTGAGAACCTCAATTACATTCTTGTCTGACATTAAAGGAGACTAGGAAGATAAAAATGTGACCCAGTGTCTAAAAATGAGTTCTTTTGTAGGAATGAAGGTTATTACCTGTTCTCCTGCTTCTCCTATCATCTACTACTCAAGCTCAGATGGAGCTGCCAGTAGCTCAATGTAGCTCTGAGGTGTTGGGGTGTCTGGACTCTCTCACTGAGGCTGGGACAGCAGGAGATGGGCTCCTTCCTTGCACGAGCTTTCTGGTGGTTGAAGGTCAGCAAGAGAACAGAACAAGCTGCAGATGGAAGCCAGCCAATTTCACAGTGTCCAAGATGGGAAAGAGATCCATGATGGTGGCAGCAAGTTTATAGATGATACAAAACTTACAACACAGAGCCTGCACAATCTTTGGATGGAAGTCTGAAATTATGGTTGTATCCCAAACTCTACATTTGAAGGCTGAAAACTGGCACATAACCATTTTCTCTAAATGTCATTTTACAGTCATATAACTCAGCATTATACAACTGCCCAAAGCAGTCAAGCTAAAATAAAAAGAAAAAAAAAAAGGATTTGCCCAAGGAAAGGTTTTTTTTTTTCCTTTTCTGTTGTTTTTGGTTCCACTCTAAACCCCTACTTTGGGGAATTTAACCTATGAAAGCTTTGGCAAACCTTTTGGTATATGCGGTCAAGCCCCCAGTTCACAGGGACAGTTCAGCATGACACAACTGCTCTACAAATAAATGCACAGATTCCAAATTCTAGCCACTAGTCCCACCAGATATGTTTTATTAAATACCTTTTACACATGACTTGGAAACCAGCTTGATCTTACACCAGCAAGCTAAAACCCAACATGCCAGCATTTGGGAAGAGACCGAGATACACTTGCTGTTCTTATTTCCAAATCATATCCACTCCGGGGCAGTTTTTTCAAAGAAATACAGATTCCAGCTATCACTTAGGAAAACAACAGTAAGGTGGTCAGAAGGAGTCACTCAATGCCTACTGCCCTACATTTGTAGAAAATCCCATGGAAAACCACAGAGTTCCATCTGCTCTCCTTCTCATAAAATCATAGAATCATTTAGGTTGGAAAGGACCTCTAAGATTATCAACCAATGAACCATTAACCCAGCATTAACAAATTCACTACAGGAGATACATTTACATATATAAATATGTGTAAATTTATATGTAAGTATATCTTGTATGCAGACTGGATCAGACTGGATCTCCAGGTACGAATTGTTTTCTTTTTACTGAGACAAACTTTCATTATAGTCATATATATATATCTTAAAGACACATATAATTCCTTGATTGTTGAATGCACCTGAAGTGCTTTATCACACAGGCCTTTTATATTTTCTCTGATTTTTAACATTCTTGATAATAATAATGAGATATTCAAGTCACAATTTTGTTGTTTCTACATATTTACTTAGTAGGTAAAGGGAATTCATTCTTCCAGAGCCATCTGTCTAACTTCAGACTGTGTCCTACTATTAAAGTGGGAGACTGGCTGTATTTAATACTACCATTTATTAACCCACCTCTCACATCTAACCCTGTAGAAAAAGGGCTACAGAAAATTTAGGGAAATGAAAGATAGTGACACCACAGGGCATGCTAAAAAATGCCAAAATCTTTCAGTGTATTGAAAGACAAAAATGACCTAATTTCTGAGCATGTATTTGCCAAATGCATTGTCAGTGAATGCAATAAGTGAAATAATTTTTTTAATGTCTGTAAATTACCATCATTAAATGATCAACACTAGACTATGATAACTCTTAAATTAACCATCTTGCTTATTTTAGTTACTTAAATGTGTTCAGTACACATTTAAGTTCAGTTACTTTAAAAGTTCAGACCACTTTAACTTAATGCATTTTTTCTGTTTCTAATTTTAAGAAGTAATAAACTGTGGAATAGGTTCTCCTACTGGAGACAACCATATTTTCAGGTAGGACGTAATGGTTGTTCATCATTAGCTACTATTCCAAGGATATCAAAATGGACATCATGCACATATATTTTCCAAGATGCACTTTTGTCACGTCCTGATCTCTTTTCTTTATTAAGAATTTGCTAGTAAAACTGATTGATAGGTAATCTTATTGTATGAGGAGGATCTGTCATTCAACCCTTTGACCTTGTCTTCACACTAACAGTCAAGTGTCTTTGAAATCTGTTTACTTCAGAATTTACAAGAGCATTAAAGACAGGATGTCAGCACATCTCAGGTTTGAAAAGATCTTATAATAATAATAAATGAGTTTTGACAGTAGGGTAATCTGTAATGTACTTTAAGAAAGAGAGACAAATTTCATTCTTCCACTTTATCGTTAAAGACAAGTAAAACCATTCTTAAACTATGCTGTGGGTTTTTTTATTGGTTGGGGTTTTTTTTTCTGGACTGAGGAATATCTTTGAGACCAAGACAGGCCACATTACATGAGATGAAGACAGATGCAAAATACTTCCCAGAAACAGTTACAGAATCTAAAAAGCTTTTTCTTACCTCTTACTGAGCAAGCTCTAGGCAAGTTTGAGAAGCAGCCTCAAACCTGGTTTGCTCTTTTATCATGAAGTACAAGGTATAGAACTGAATTTTTTCCCTCTGTCACTAACATGGAGCCAGCTTTCCTGCACTTCAGAGTCACAAAAATGAGACAGCTAGACTTAAGGAGTGTGATGGATGATGGAAATATTTTCCAGTGGTAATACTTTCCTTCCTTCATTAGCATTATTACATTAAAAATTACATATGCCAATAATTTTCTTTTGTTTGCATTATGCATAAATATTTGCATTGCTGCATAACTGTCTCAGAAGGAAAAGTGATCTTTTGTTCCAATCTAGAGCAGAGTGCTAATGATGCCAAAGTTGTAGCTTCGACCCCTGTATGGGCCATTCACTTAAGGGTTGAACTTGATGATCCTTTTGGCTCCCTTCCAAGTCAGAATATTCTGAGTGTGAATCTAGTGGCACTCTCTTTATTTACCTGCTTGGAAATTCATCTCTTCTACTGCATGAGATTAGTAAAAATAATACGAAATATGATAATCAGATGACCCATCAAATCCCATTGAAATTGTCCCCCGTATCAGTACTGTGCCTTCAGGAACTGACTAATCTAGCATACCAAGGAACAGTCACATCAGATCCCTATTTGCATTGGCCACATATGGGCTATCAGCAGCTATGTGTGGATAGCATTTTAAATAGCACTTAAAGTTAATAATTATTTTCTTTGTTATAGTTTTTGGATCTGTCTCAGATTCTCATAATATTTTGAATATTTTACATAGATAAATAAATATGCATTCAATGCAACTGAGCTTCAATGCTTCATGTCCCCTCAAATATTTCGAAAGGTCAGAGAAACTTTTGGATTTGTCTCAATAAAGCATTAAAATTGAACGAACGTGATACTTCTAGCCTCTAAGGCTCTAAAGGATGTAAATGTGAGGGGTATTACCATACAATCAAAGGAAGTTGTAAATAATTATAAAAAGAAGTAAAATAAGAAGTAGCTTTGAGTCACTTATTCTGTTAAGAATGCAAATTATAAGGGGTATTAGCTGAAGATTGATAAGAAACTTCAAGTGATCCCAAACCTTTAAGTTATTCACGCTGATATTCAAAATGTAATTACTTTCAAACCACACAGTAGAGTTGGATTAATGAAACAAATACTTTAGGAGTAATCCATGAGTCAGGCCTACTTATTATTATGAGGTTTGGATTACTTTTTATTTCAGCTCTGTGGCTTTACTAAATAACAACAATAAGTACCACATTCAGGCTCTCACATCTTTACACACATACTGTCAAATATAAAAGGAAAGAAAAGAATGTTTGTGTTACATTTTCAGTGAAATGCCTTAAAGAAAATACAGCTTGGGTTATGCATATGGTAGGTAGATTTTCAAGGCTTTAGTTTTATGCTTTGCAGTTGTCTCTTCAAATCTTTAGGTACAGATTTGGGTGAAAAAATTCCTTGTCTTTTTTAGTAAATGTGTCAAAAGGCAGAGAAGAATGTGGGAGGGAATTAGTTCTGCTGTTCCTCAATCCCTCAAGCAGCAGATACACAAAGGCAGATTATAATGACATAGGAAGAGAGAGGCATCTTCCATGCCCTGTAGTGAATAAGCAATACTGCAAGGCATACAATTACTAGAGATGTATGTGACTTCATCATTAGAAGACTTAAGGTCCTGAGGAAGGAAACATGATCTGTTTTCTTCTGCTGTCCACCCTACCCCTACTTGTTACTTCCCTCAAGCTTCTCCCCCATCACTGCAAAGTCTATGAGCAGGAAAGCAAAATTTGCCTTTGGAGATGGCTGACCTTTAGTAACTGCATTTCCAATTATTATCACAGCACTAATTGCACATACAATCTTTCTGTTCTACCTATCTTTTCTTTGCCTTCCCCATGACAATAGCATTGGTTTCTGCTGCTTTTCCTTCCCATTTCATTCTTATCTTTTGGGAGTAATTACACAAGACTCAGTGTGCAGCACAGCAAGGAGAGAGAAATGCATTAGTCCTTACTTTGAAAACTGGACATGCTAGGCACAGATTTAATCTAAATTGCCAGTACAGCATCACTAACAGTACTGATAGCAGTGTCAGGCATCCTCGGACAAAGTCGGGAAGGCCTATTTGCATTTGCTTTGGAATTTTCTATTATTTTCTCTTTTAGCCTAAGAACATTTGGTGTCAATTTACTGTCCTGTCTCAGAAAAGAGAAGACAAATTCCTTAAATATCAGGTATGCTGTCTGCAGGCAAGTGATTCTTAAAATGTTAAATAAGGGGCTCTCTGTCAGAATATCTCAAATATCACTATACACTGCCAAGTGAAAATAACACACCTGCAATGCAGTTCCACAGCTCAGCTGTGAAGCACTGGCCTGTGGGCTTGGAGACCTCACTTGCCACTCTCACCACCCTAGATTCCATTATAATTGAGAAAAGGCAAAACTGAGAACGGTGAGACAATTTGCATTTCCTGAAAAGGGTAAATATTCTGCAAAGGTGTATAGAGGAAGGGAAGAGATGCTAGGAGCCAGAAAACAGTTCATCCTTTAAGACTCCCTTTAAAAAGGCACCTACCTAAGTAAATCACTTGGAATCAAGTTTTGTGATTTCTATGTATATGAATACTAAATTCATTGCAATACACCAGTTTATCACAGAACACTGTTATTATGTTATTCAGACAAATTACTGTTTGCAAAGTATCAATGATAGTTGCTTCAGAATATTTGCAAAGTAATTCTTGACCTGTATCTTGTTTGATATAAAATAAAATGTTTCCTTATGCCCTGTCAGAGCTCAGGTATGTTTAGTTTTGCCTGATCAACTTGAGATTTGGAGAATCAGAGTTCTGCCCTTAGCGTGCATGATTATAAATTCTGACTGCCATCCTCAAGAGTTCTGTAATGCATAGTTAAAATCTATTGATTTGGAAAACCCTTTTGCCATTTGCTGAAGTCTATTTGTAGAAGATGAACAAGACATGTCTAGACAAGACTGAAATAAATTATTTCAAAAATATGAGCTAATATTCCCAGAAAACAATATTCTGGTTCTTGACTCAAGCAGAACAAGAGATTTAATTAGGCATGTGGCTTCTTTGATGTCCTGTGTCCCATCATAAGACTTGGCTCCCCAGCCTGCTGCCATGTGCTTCCTGTTTGAAACCAAACTCAACTGCAATCTCTAACACACTCAAATACAGAGAAGACTTCTGAGGGAGAATTAACTGCCACAATCATCCTCTGGGTTGCACCTTCACTGATTCCATGATGGTATTGGCTTGTCAGTCAATCCTCATTGTGGGAGTAATGTTACCATACTGTCCATCAAATTGCATCCATAGAACAAAACAATGCCAGCTCCTAATCTCAGAATAAACATCTGCAGACAGAAGCAGAGGACCTACACCGGGTCCAGTCTGCTCCTAGAGAAAAACAGTCAGTTTAGAAAAAGAGCGATATAAAAAATGGAATTGGGTCTACATGCCATGAAGTACATAGTAACAATTCCTATCCGGGCTGATTCTGTTAATATGCCACACTGAGATTTCCAAATACACCCAGGAGCTTGGCAGAACTTGCAGAAGACAAGATCTGAGAGCTGCCCTTCTCAGTTGTGGAGGTTTTTCACAGGAGCCAGAGCTCCTGGTCACCTTGGGCTAAAGAGGAAAACCACTTGCTCATCCAGAGACAAGTAAATATTCCAGCATTATCCTTCCATTTCTCTGCCACTATCCCTGCTGATGCAGAACAACACTTTCTAACTTAACAATTCATTCCTTAAAGGGTCCTTCATAATGTTCATAATGTAAATGTTAATTTCCTACTGCTGTTCACTACAGACAAGCATTTATAAACACACGATTTCATTCTGAAATCTGCTTATCCAAATGGTTAAAAGTCATTTCAATTGAGAACATGTTCCCATCCAAAGCAAAAGTTATTTCCATAATCAAAAAATCACCGTTTCTCCTCCCCAACTTGAGTTAATCTCAAAAGAAGTGTGCAGGGGGAGCAGTTCAAGAGGTTTTTTTGTTCACTTCATGAACCACTTGTAACAGAACTTTGTACCCTTGAACCAGTCTCTCAATTATTCTTTGCGTACTGCATGCATATGCCTTCAATAATGCTGCCTGCCTAAGCACTCCCCAGACACACTGCTTCTCTCTTTGGAGCTAATAGTGACTGAACAGAAGTATAAGAGGTAATTTGACTGAGCAGAACTGTAAAACAAAAGTGATTTCTGCTGCATGGAAATGCAGAACCATCACTGTACCTGTCCCAACAAACCTATTCACAAAACAAGTGCTTCTTTAGCTGGTCTGCACTTCTGCCTTTTTGGCAGTGTTTTGCCACTAGAGAACATCCCTCTTTCAAAATAACCTTGGAATTACTTGGTTAATATGTTTTGGAATACTTCAGCTTTCATAAAGATTTGATTTCACTATGGAAAAGTAGAAATGCCATCAGTCAGTACCACAAACATTTCTTAGCTCCTCTTCTTCACCTACATGTGGTGAGTGTTCATATTTGTCTGAAAATGTATGCAGGTGGAAAAGAGTCATATAAACCAACCTCCAGCTAAGGCCCTGCAGGTATTGCCATGGACACTGCTCACACCCTCCACTAACGACAGTGGGCTACTCCTAATAGCAAAGACATCAATGGATTTTCTTTTTTCAAAAATGGATGTTGAATCCAGCAATAAAGGGATCTAATTCCAGTGTTCTGTCTTTACTATGGAGCTGACATCTGTGTACAATATCAAATTAATTTACAACTTGGCCTATAGCACAGGGTGGGGAACTAGATTATTTTTAAGGTCCCTTCCAACCCAAGACATTATATGATTCTGTGAACTTCTCATGAGAATCCAGGAGAGCTAACAGGGCTAACTGTTTTCTGTATTTGACAGCATAAACCCATGAAGTAATGCTGCAACTCGGAACAAACAAGCCTGGTAGAAATTGTTCCTTCTTCCAGATCTGAAAGATATTTCAGATAACAAAGAAACCTGAAAAAGCATTAGGGCAGAAATATGAACATATGTAAAGCATGAAAAATCTAAAGGAACCTTCTCGATTTGAGCATAAGTCATAATTAGCAGTCAAATTCCAATTGCTTGTCACAGTGCCTAAAAATATTAAATTGTTGTATACAATATTATTTTTTTGTATACAAGAACTGTAAAAATAACTTTCAACTCAGCAAAAGTGTTTCAGTCCTCTATCCTTCCATTACTGAACAGTAGATCTAAACACACATTTCTAGCATACCTGTAGTCCACATTGACAGAAGCACCTCTCAGGATTAAAAACATGCTTTCTCTATGAAAAATGAAACATCCTGGGGGCAGGCAGAACAGCTGCCGACTGTTGGATTACTGGTGAACCACTCACCTCTAGAGAGGATTCCAGCAGGTGTCCCATCCACCTCAAACACCCCAGGGCACCCTGCCTGCTCTGCCATGCCCACCTCCACCTTGGCAGAGGCAGTCACAGGGATACAAGAGACTGAATCCTTTGCCTCTCTCAAGTTCCCATCAGCTCCTGCTGTAGGTTATTCCTCTCTGTGATAAAGGTGGCACACTACTTTTCAATCTGAGTTTATGCCACTTTACACGACAGCATCGTGCCACATAGAAGAGCACAGAGTAACAACGAGAGCAAAGGCATGGAGGCAAATTTTGCTTTATTGCACCATTGCCATGGAAGTTGGTAACAAACCCTAACACCACACAGGGCAATGTGCCAGTGGAGTCTATTAACTTTCTTAATGTGCTTTCCAAATTACCACTTTCAGAAGGTCACAAGAGTTATCAGAATAACTCTGATACTTTTTTAAAAAGCCAAAATACTAACGATATGTTTCATTTACCATCAAAACATCAGAGCAGATAAAAGTGTTTATTTTAGGCATGGTCATAAAAGAAGCTTTTCAGGACGAAGACACAATTTACCACATACTGAAAGGATAAGAACATCTGATTTTACCCTACCATGGACACATTAAGTAATTATCGATCGACATAACAGTATTGATCTGCCTAACTTAAGAAACTCTTATAATGTAAATTTAAGCAATATTACCTGTAGGTGAAGTTTTTCAGGCTTTAAGTACACAAAACAGTAAGTAGTCCTAAAGCCCAAAATTTCTTTTCTGATAATATCAATTTTCCATTAGAATCAAAGCAGACAAAGAAACAAGCCCACAGAGAAATCCAGATATCAGAGCTGAAGATGCCTACTTAATGTCCATCACTGCCAAGGCAGGTAAATTACACTTTATCCCTAACAGATGTTTGTTTGTACATTTATTAAGCTCCAGTAATGAAGATTTTGAAACTTCCTTAGGCAAATAATCCAAATAGTATATCACTATAAAGTTTTTCCCTATTTTCTAACTTGTGTTTTCTTTGCTGACATGTAAGCATGCTATTCACCATCTAGCATTATGCATTTAGAGTCTGCATCCTCTTTGCTGGCATTTTTTATTATATTTGATTAACACATTGCCCACTGACTGCTATTCTTTAAAATAAAATCCCCACATTCTTCTGGTCTTTGTCACAGGTCAATTGTTAGACCCTCCTTTATCCCTGATGCACTTTAGGCTCACTCCCATCTGATGCCCTACAAAGCCAAATCGACCAGAAGGACTAATCTGTGTCTTTTACACATAAATTAAGATATACATGTATTCCAGTGCAGGGTTTGACTTTTCTGCATCACAAAGACAGTACTGAAGTTCAGTTTGTGGTTAATTTTAAAACTCAAGCTTTATTTCTGTAAAATTTCCACTTCATCAGTAGCTGTGAAGCTGTCAGTTCCTGCTGAAGTGCAAAAGTTTGCCCTTAGACCTATAAATTAATCTCTGGTTTTCCCATAATTTCCTCAGTTTGCCAACATAATATTGAATTCCAGTTTTGTCTTCCAACAACACTTAGAAACCTTTCAGATTCCAAGACATACAAATTTAATATATACCCTGTCTAGTCCATCAACCAGATCAGTAATAAAAATTGATTGACCCCAAACAGAGTTGTCTAGAGGATCTCCTTCATCTCACTTTTCTGTTTTTCCAGTGAAGCTGACTGTGAAGAAGTCTTTAGAACAGCTCTCTACCTTCTCTGTAGCAGCTTCATTCGATTATTCACCCCTAGATACTGGTTTGCTTTTCATGAGACAATCAAAGTCTTTGGACAAAAATAAAGAACTGGATACTCTAAAATTACTTTATGGAAAGTGACTAATCAAAGAAATAAAATGTATATGCCTTTTTACTGAACTCATACTGATAATCCCATCATCCTAGATGTCATATTCCCATCAATTTCAGTGCTCAGCATTGGAATATTAACAATTCACATCATAATTCTGGCACTGTACTTAGAAGTGAGATGTGGTATACAACAGCAAAGGAGATAATTTACTGTGGTCCTTTGCATATTACCCACATAAAGAAAAATTAAAAACTACAGCAGCAGGGGATAAAACATTGTTTTTAGACACTAACTTGAGTAGGTCTTGTGACTAGAACAATTTTTGTTGGAGAAATCTGATAGTGGATTATAGAGTTGTCATTTGTAGCAAGTATAATCTCTTATGTGCAAAATCAGGAGATTGCAGATTTGGGACTGCAGAGAAATCCAGATCCATATGCATGACAGCCTTGGGTCCCTGGCCAAAAGAATTATAGTGTTGGACATTCAGAAGCCAGTTTTGGACATGATCTGGATGAAATTGAGTATCTACTTTTGCTAGATTTCTACTCCTCACTGCTCACATTCAAAATACATCACTTCTCTTGTGCTGACTATATTCAAAAGAATTACCCACAATAATTTGTCTATATCAATGCCGGTAGGATGGGTAAAAGCAGAAATACCAAGACATTTTTAAAAAATAAGGAAACAGGTATAGTTTATCCTAAAACTGAACAGAATAACCTAATGTGAAGACAGACCTGAAGAGCTGAATCCATACAGCTTGGGAAACAATGAGTTGCAGAGGATTGTGGCAGAGCAAATTTAACAATGACAGCCAGTATAGTACGACAACTGTGTCACAAAAGGAAACAGCCTCCAATATCAATATGTTTAGGTTTCATTGGATGCAAAATAACCAAGCTTCTCCATACCTAAAGCACAAGTGGTTTATTAGCACTGAAAAGGCATTTCCTCTAATTTATCTTTACTGGAAGAGAATTTCCCAGGTTTCCCCAATGCCAACAGGATATGCTGAAACGAGAGAGTTTAATCAATTCTAAATACTTCTTCAGCTTACATCTCCTGTACATCTGAGTGAGGGGTGGGGCATTTGTCTCACCATTAAATGGAAAGAAAGGACTTTTTCATATGACATGACAGAAATTTAGAAATTATTTCTAAGAAGGTGCTTCATAACGCAAATCCAGGTAAAGGCAACATTATTTCTTCCTGTCTAATGCTTAAAGGGTGTGTCTGTGACAAAGCAAACCTAAAACATGTCTGAACAGTATTGCATTATACTTGATAATATTCTACCATATCCAAAAATCCAAACTAATAGAAAACATTAATATGAAGCATATTTAATACATGAGAGAAGGAACTGTATCTGCAGTGCATCTTGTGCTAATCTTCTCACATGACACCACAATGCTCAGATCAACACCTTTTGGCAAATAAAATACCATATATATGTATCTACACACACATAAATATGTATGTGGTGTTATACATTTTTATTATTAATTTGGAATTTGGGTAAGTCTATCCATACACACTTATATTACTGAGATTGTATAATTTCCTCTACTAACACTTCATAATCTTTCTCACCTTACAATGACTCCCTTCACAGCTGGGCAGGAAACCATTTTCTTGTATTATAAAATTTTTGAGACTCCGTATTGCTGTGGTTTGACTTAGGATGAAAATAAGGGTAAAAGAACAACAAAACCAAAGACTTTAATCAATATATCCACTAGTCCTGTGGGAATCCTTGGTTCAACTTCTTGACCCTGCACTGCCTAGAGGACCACATTGCTTTTTCTGAGATAGGTGTTTGTTTGTCTATGTGTGGCCCCCTCTCCCAAAATTTTGGTAAAAGGATTCTTGGCAAAACCAGTACAGGTCTGTAAAAAGCCTTATTACCATAAATGTAAATGTACATTAAAAAACCAGCAACATTAAAAAAAAAAAAAAACACCAGCCACTTTCAGACTGAGCCTCATTTTATGCTCTTCCTCAAAGCTGGTGAAAGCACAGAACCAGGAAGAGAGTACACACACTTTATCCCAGAGTGAGTGCTGGCAGAGTAAAAGTCTAATGGGAATGAGTGTGTAATACAATATTCTGTTTTAATCCTATTCACAGCAACTGACTGATAATAAATAAATAAATAAATATAGTTTTAGTTCAATTACTAAAATATTTGAGTTTTAATATAATCCTTTTTAACTCATGTATTTATTGTTAGCTTCCAAACCTGTAAAATCTTTATTTATGAGCTTTTTTATTTTAATCACCCTAGCCATCTGTAGCACATCTGTTACTTGCTAGTATACAGTAATTAACTTAAATGTGGACCGGGTACTATCCTGGATCAACAGATATGAAAGCACCTGCTTTGATAAGAGTCACACACCTCTTTATCAGCTATAGTAGTTGCTCAAGTTAAAGCTAGATTTACTATCCATCCCCTAAACATATGTGATCTATCTCTATGTAGTAATTTAACAGAAAACCTTGATTTTTTTAATGTTCTCCATTTTAGTTGCAAAATGGTCTCTCTTAAGGAGACATCTCATGTAAAAAGACAGATACTCTGATATTAGTAACTATTTAGTGTTAAACCCAAAAATAAATGTTTCACATTCAGTCAATTCGAAATCCTGTCTCACTGAAGTTTTTCTGCTGAGTATGGGGAAGGAGATCCATCTTTGTGGTCTCTGCTGGAGAGAGCACATTTAATGAATCTATTACAAAAGTTCTCAGAATCTTAATTCATTAGGTTTTTAAATACTCATCATGATCATGCTGAATCCACATAACTACCATTCCAAAATTTGCAGGCGGCCTTGAATTGGTCACACAACTACAGCCATTAGACTTCCCAGCCAACTGGATCTGTCTTTAATTGCATCCTCAGTACAAGTCACTTTTGACAATCCTGTTACATTTTAAACAAGACATAACAGTATCCATCATGAATCCCTGGATAATTACATTTTGTTACCTTAGAGGTCTGTGGCTCCTACAATTAATTGCATTCCTTTTAAAGTCAGCCTAGAAAAGAATGGCTTTCTGCCAAGAAAGTTTTTAAAATGTTCAAAGACTCATTCCGAGGAACAGCAGGTGCTCTTTGTTTTTATTTCTCAGTGTGCTCATGCCAGAGAAGCAGGGCATTCAATTGCCATGTGTCCACAACCTAATGCTCTCTCCATCTCCATAAAAGAGAGAGATTATTGTACCATTCAGAGCAATACTCCAATAAACACAGTAAGGATTGGACTATTAGGAAGGCTGTTTTGGGAAGTTGTTCTCTTGGGGAAACACGGTTCATAGGTGCCTGTGAAAAAAAGTCTGCTACGGTATTTGTGCATCAAACCTTTCATCACATGTGCTACATCCTCAGTGAGGGTGCTCAGCCTGTTAGTTCTCAGAACACAAAGCATTTCAATCCGCCTTCCCTGGGCAGCAGGGAGCTCATTAGTACCACCAGCTCACCATCTGTCTCTGAAGGAGGAAGAGACGGAATTAATATATGATGGAGCAGAGAGGGGAAAAAAAAGGCAAACAAAAAAATGGTTGGGAAGCAGCAGGACGTCATCCAGAATGGCATACAATGTTTCCTTTGAAATAATTTCCCCTTGTGTACATAAAACATGGGGAACAGTTTGGGCATGGCTATGAAATGTTCACAAAAGCATTTGTAAAAGTTGAATTTTGGTAATATTAAATACAGTGTTGTTCAAAAATCCTCAGGAGATATTCATTAAATACAGCTGTGCACAGACGAATCCTGTGAAACCTTCCTTGAGCCGTAGTGTCTGAAGCCCAGGGGCAGACAGCAGCTGAAATGATGCTTTTCTGCTTTGAGGCACAATGAGAGAAAAGGTAATGAAAGTGAGCAGCCCCTGGTACAGACTGCAGCACATCCTGAAGCACAGCCCATGTGTGGGGCCGGTGACAGAGAGGAACAATCATTTATAGCTGGAAAAGGTCACACCTGGCATGCAAACCCAAAATAAAAGCTGCACTCACCCGACTATGGAACAATCTCCTTCCCACTTCAAGTCAGTACAAGTCACTGGGAAAGGAAGGCCAGAGAGGGAGAAATTGGGGGTAGAATAAAGCCATACATGGTCACAGCTAAACCAGAACTGAAATCCCAAATTATGAAGTCCAGGCTCAACCTGAAAGTCAATCATGAAGTGAATCCTGTACTATCTAGTCCTTCAGGAATTTTGACAGAAATATTCAGAAAGAGAATACATTGCACTGAAAAATCAGGAGTGGCTGCACAAAGCATTTAGGGCTGTAAAACAGTGACATAAGTATCAGCCTTTCAACTGATCCCAGAGACCTTCGGATCAAAGCAGCAACTTCCCAGATATACAAAGATAAACAGCTCAGATATTAAATGTCCCCAGTCTGAGCCTCTTTCAATTCCGTTTTCTTTGGCTGTTACCTTCTTTGTCAAGGAAAAGACACTATAAGTCACTTAAAAATTGTGGAAAAAATCCATCCAAAATAACACAGAATACTTAAGTCAGACAGTAACATTTACATTGAGGTATCTAATCAAATGCTTTGATTTTCAGAATGACTGAAAACTTACCAACAGGTATTGTCAGGCAGCACTATTTTTTGGAAAACCAATTTGTTGATCTACAAAGTACTACAATTAGCTTTCAGGTTTTTAAATTTATTTATTTCAAAGTTGTGTTCTCCTAAAAGGGGAAAAATGTCTAGCTATGAATGCCAAAATATGTTAATGGTGTGACCTCAGCTTTCTGCTGATCATGAACTATGTGGCACTTGTCCAATAAACATAATAGAGTGGGAAAATGAGTAACTGAGTTCTTGAAAAAACAAAGTGAGTATGTCATCAGCACACAGAGTAAATGCACTTCTGTGCTACTTTCTGGGTCACAGACACTCTCACAGCCCACAATATCCTTCTCCTGACTATCTCATACATTTCTGTGGGTCTGACCTACCTTGACAACACATCTTGTCATATTTGCAACTTCAAAAGACAAATGTAGTTACAAAAGCAACCCACTATAGCAGCACATTGGTGAAACTGAATCCTACATCTGAAGAAAAACATGTTAATGATCCAAATTCAGCTCTGTTTTACAATGTGTTTAGCTGGACTAGATCCCTGATTTTCATTGGAACTGCCCCAGAAATGCAACCACAGAACCCTTTTTATCATCAGTGTAACAAAGAGGTGAGTCCAGTTCACAGCACAAGAGCTCTTACACTTCCTTGAAAAAGTGTCATCCAGGTTAGTTATGAAAAACTTTTTCATTTCTGAAGTTCTAGTGCCAGAGATGAGCAGATTGTTTGATTGCATTATATTATTTTCTGCTTCTCATGGACAAATGAACAACAATGGATAGAGGCATGTAAACTATTGGATGCAAATCTTTGCCATAGAGGAAAATTCAGAAATACTGATCCCAACAAAGTGAGACAAGACACAACTGCTCATACAGGTTTTGTATCAAGGAAGGGAGTGGCTGTTCACAGGGTGAGATATAGAAAACTGGAAATCATGAAAATCATAAGTGTTGGTAAATAGGGAGACAGGAGCCAGGTCAGCACAGGAAATATGACTTTGCTTGTCATAAACGGTTTATATTATATATAAAATAATATAAACAATATATTATATATATATTTGCTTCTTTTGAAGACATTAACATGAGGTTTATTCATGTCACTACTGTACAGTCAACTTTAGAGGTTTCGGTGTTGATGGCCATTCATAAAAAAATAAATGAATTAATACTGGCCTTCACAATATATTTAACAAGCCTCTCAAAATCTGAAATCAATAATCTTAGTGCTACCCAACTAAATTGCCACAGTGCCTGCCTCTAACACAACACGGTTTAGATTCTCTGAATACAGTAGTTGACCATGACAGCTGACAATTGTCTAAAGCTCTTGTATCTGTTGGTACACAAAGAGCAGCTCTTGTAGTAATTTACAACAACTACACCCCCAGGATTAGTATTTGGGTTCTGCTCAAGAAGAAGTTTGCTAGGTAACAAATGCCACATGGAAAATGATGTCTGAAAATAAACTTTCTCTTTTGGTTAGTTTTGTTGGAAGGTAATTTTGAAGAAGGTGGTTGCATTTTTTGAGTAGGGACTTTGACTAGATTGATGACCTCCAGGGATCCCTCTAAGGACCTGGCAAGCATCCATTCTCTTGAAAAAGAAGAGAAGCGTGTGCCAACCCACAATAAAAAGTAATCACTGTTGTTGCAGAATTTTATCTGCTGAGTAGGAGATAAAAACAAGGTGCCCCAAAGCTGGAAATACAATCAGACTCACAAGAAAGAGGAGAGAAAAACTGCCAGTCCTGAAGATAGATTTTCACAAGGAGATTCATATACAAGTTCATGACACATTTTGTTTTGATGAGCCTCTAGCAAGCAAATATATATATATATATATACACACACATATATATACACACACACTTGTAGACCATTAACATGTTGCTAACTTATCTGGAATAATTTTTCAAAAGAAGGTACTCTCCACTTAACTGGAATTGTGTCAAAGTAGAATCCCTTCTTTTTCTTTGCTTAGCTCTTGCCTTGAAGAATTTTTCAAAGGTTTTTATTTATTTATAATCTAGGTAGGCCTCCTAAAGGGTTGGAATCTTGTTTGTTCTAACAAATTGCAATCATAATTAATAAATGTGCTAAACCTGCCGTCAACCTAACTGATGAGGAAAATTTGACTGGATCTTAGCAGGGAAGGATTTTTCCCTGCTGTTCCTTTTTTAAAAGAAAAAAAAAATCTACTTTTGGTTCAGGACAGAGGTAGTGAAATGAGAGAAACTATGTTGAAACATGTTAATACTCTGAAGAAGTTTTAAAAGCATAAAATTTTAATTTTAAATTTAAAGCAAAATTCAAGTCATGACTGGTATTTAATTAAGCCCTTGGAGATCATTAAAATGGTAATTTGAAAACAAGAGATGATTGTCCTATTTTATCTATTGCTCCTCTAAGAAACAAACTTCTGCTTGATCTGGTGTGCTGATAGCCCACCATATTCTAGTTAGTGTGTCTTTTTCATGGACATCTACAAGCTTTTCCCAGAACTATCTAATACTTGTGAGTTTCATGGAGAAGAGAGAGAATTATCTCAAATTTGGTTACCCAGTGCCCCAAACTTTGTTCATGCACAGTAACCCCAGGCACTTTGGTGAGGGTAAGAAGAAATATCATAAAACTATCGTTCAACTACACTCATTTCTAGTGTGAAGAATAAGGAAAACACAAGGAAAAAGGTAATACAAAATGAAAACCCAACACACTTTAAAAGACGTCAAAAATCCTATTCACAAAAAGCCCACCACCAACACTTAGGATTTTCACCAAACAGTGCAATAACTAGTCATTAATAGATAATCACACTGAACTTCTAGGATTCTGAATTATGAGAACAGCACACGTGTTAAATATTTAATTGGAAATAACCAATTACATTAATTAGGGGGACTTCAGGCTGTTGTTCCAGTGGTAATTGTATTTGTCAGGACAGAGAGAGAGATATACTCCACAATGTCAGATAATATTCTTCAGAAGAATAAGTATTGATTAAACCTAACTGTGGTTATCTAATTGTGGCTAGAGGAATTATGGTGCCATTTTCAGTGCAGACGATAAGTAAATGAAGAGTATGCCTGTGATAAAAAAATAAAAACAATAAAGCTATTAGGTTTCATGTGATGCTTTAGGAGCTTGCCTGGAGAATTCTCTCAAGCAAAGCTGGAGATAATATTAAAACCAGTGAATCATAACAACTGCCATAAGGGAATTGTCCAGCACACTTCCCTACTCTGGTAACCTTGCACCCTGTGGACAGCAAGGTACATGAAACCATCCTCTGGGAAAAACTCTTTACTTCTCTAATGTGTTGTTATGTAAAAGACTCAGATGGCAATTTACTATTTTCTGTTCCAACTTTTTTTCACCCTTCTTAGCCACCAAGCCTGTCTGATTTCATTTGCCATTAATGATGCTTAGCCCAGGACCATAGAAATTAAACTCTTAAAGGACTTGTTTCACCTGGAATTTCCATGATTAAAGGTATACCTTTGCCAGGAAAACCAGAACAAGTTTCTGACTTCCCAGTCACACCCCAAAATACAAACTATTTATGTATGCTCAAGCTCCATAGCAATACCTTGCTCAAACTAAACCATTGGGTCTGACAGCAGTGTTTAGCTATCAATACATATATTGTCCAAGTTGATATGAAAATTACAGGGCCCCCAGCCCCAAAGTATCTCACTTTGTAACAGAAAGGTGGCTGAGCAATGTGATATCTTCATACATCCCAAAATACACGTATTAAACAGTGTTAAGCAGAAGGGTTCTGCTGAATTTCTGCCCCTGTTATTTACAGCCACTCATCCCATACGGCATTTACTCAGGCTTCTGTTGAATCCCTTTGCTTGGATACTACATTCACAAATGAAATGGGGTAGTGGAAACATGATAGATGTGACAGGAGATAGCAAAAACACCAGAAAAAAAATTAGCACTCCCTCCATAAGAAGAAGAAGAAGCATATATAGCAGCTATATGTAAGAAAGGAATAAAATTTTAAGAAAAAATTACTCTGCTCTGTATAAGTTTTAAAGATTGTTGCAAGCTGGAGAGAATCCACTTTGAAATTTCTTATTTTATTAGCTTTCTCAACAGCTTTAAGCATTTTTTTCAGTATAATTTTATGGTTAATAAATTATCATTATTTTGAATTGTCTGAAAATCATGAATCAATTTAGCCACAAAGCAGATATGTTTGATTAAATGTTCTTGTTCCTTACTGCCTCAGTCTTGCAATTTTCCCCATTTGCTTCCTTTATTTCATTGCCTCTCCTCACATCACCCTGTTGTACTGCCTTTAATATAAAAGATGGCCTTCATTCTCATGTACTATTTAAATTCATCATGTCTGACCTCTTCAAATGCAATGAATGCATAATTAATTTTCATTATAAATTTAGAATACTTCCTCTCTTCTTGCCAGTTCAAGCTTCCTGTAGCTTTCAACAGCTATCTTGTTTTATTTTATATTCCTTATGAAATTCTTTCATGCTGTCTTCCTTTCAAATTTTACTTCACAAACAATTTGACTCTGGTACACACAGCAGGAACCTGCTCAGAGCCTGATGCAAGAATCACCAGAAAAATAATGGGTGTTTGGTCCATTACTAAAACACAGACTGTATTCATAGGGCTGGAAAAACAGCTATGTGCATCATCCACCCCGGAAAGAGAGGTTTTAGGATTAATATGCAGAGTCCTTACTGTTAATAACAAGTATTTAAGAAATAGATACAGCACAGACCTAAAAGTATACACTTATTTAACTTGTTAAATTTTGTGATTACTTCAGCATTTTTCTCCTTTTCATAGTCATTAGGAATGCTCTTACTTTCACATTCGCACAGATTTCTAAAATCCTGGTACACAGGCTTTGTTTGGATGTTGCTTCTCCACTTAAAAGAGGGTAACAATTCTATTTCACTAAAATATTGCCAGGTGCAGCTTAGGCTGACAATGGCTGAGTAACACAAATTCATGGAGACAGGGTGATCAGCCAGAGACTACAGGAAAGGAAAGCAGCTTGCTCGAGTTGGATTTCAGCACCTTCCATGTCAAGGGGACTACCACTTAAGGGAACTTCCTTGCAACTTTACAGCACTAAAAATTAGGAACTTTGCTGAGCAACCATCAGGCTTATCTAATTGACCAGAATGGTTTTGAAATGTACTTCAAGCTGAACAAATAGACTTGTGCAACTGCAGCACTCAGAAGGTTTTCCCATGAAGGACATAGAGGTGGAAGACTTATTTCTGCTCAGCATTCCCAGTTTTTAGGAAAAGCATAACAGTACACTTCCTAAACCAATTTTGGGGTTTTTTTATGACAACTGCATTAACTTTAGTTCCTGGATTTCTTTCTTTTTCTGTATAATCGTCTTCAAAGAAAGGAAAAAGTTAAAAATGGAAGAACAGGTGACTAGTCATCACTAAAACATCAGATTTCCAAAACTCCTCCTCAATTTATTTGCCTTCCATTCTGTAAAATACACCACTTAAAGACTGAAACTTAGTTGGTGCATCAGATCTACTGTAACTGCATGGGAAAGCTTTCTACATGCACGCTAAAGTACTTTTTAATTACTTTGCAGTTTAATTGTTCTGCTTCTTCAGAACAGTCCTCCACCTCTACTAGCTCACTGACTTGAAAAGAGCCCTTTTTCAGAACAGCAAACTGTGAATTGTCTGGGGTTGTTTTGTTAAACCGCTTTTTGTGGGAAATAAGTAATTTTGCTGTCATTTCCACCCTACTGTCTAAACAGATTGAATTTTAACCTATAGGCAAATTCTTGCCAAAAAAGGTCCCAGTGACATGACATCAAGGCAGAAAGGTGGCACATTAAGAACGCAATAGTGGCAATTGTTTTGATGGATTGTCTTAGGAGGCATGAAGTGTCGAATTTTCCTCTTTATCCCTTAAAAAAAAGGAAAACAAGGAAACTGCCCAAAATCTGTGCACTTTACCTTCTGAATATAATTCAGTTAAATTAATGGAAAGCTATCTGCTGTACTGTCCTGGTTTCTGCTGGGACAGAGATAATTTTCTCCTTAGAAGCTGGCACAGTGCTGTGTTTTGGATTTAGGATGAGAATAATGTTGATCACACTCTGATGTTTTGGCTGCTGCTCAGTCGTGCTCACCCTGCGTCGAGGACTCTCCAGTGGCTCAGTCTGCCAGTGAGGAGCTGCACCAGGAGCCAGCAGGGAGCACAGCTGGGACAGCTGACCCAAACTGTCCAAAGGGATATTCCACACACAGAGCTCCATGCTCAGCAAATACCCAGGGATTGCCTGGGAGGTGCCAGTCACTGCTGAGGGACTCACGGGGCAGTCAGCAGCAGATGGTGAGCAACTGCAGTGGGCAGTACTTGTTCTTCATGGGATTTATTTCTCTCTCTCTTTTTGTTGCCCTCCTTTTCATTATAAATATCATGATTAGAATTTATTTCAATTACCAAGCTATTCTTATCTCAAACTACAGGTTTTACTTGTTTGGTTTTTTCCCCTGGTTCTTCTCCCCACCATTCCATGGGAGGGGAAGGTGGAAGGTGTGAGAGATCAGCAGTGTGGCACTTGGCTGCTGCCTGGGTTAAACCATGACACATGAGCTCCATGTACTGCTGCTCCTATCTGCTATACTTGGATTTAAATAAACTGTAATAGGGAACTAAGCAATATTTAAAAAAAGCAAATGGCACAAATTCCAGAGATTTCACTAATGCACTGGAGATTATTAAAAAAAGGGAAAGATGGTTATATCACACAGAGTATCCCATATAATGAATGGATATAATGCCCATCAAAAACAATCTTAAGCAAAAGAACCCTTGAAAAAGTGATACCAGTTTCTTAACCATGCTCTTGGAAAAGAACTAACACACAATGTAGACTACAAGCCTGTAGGGTATGAGTACATGCCAGGAGCACACTTACATCATTTTCCTGGTTCTATGGAGAGATGGTGAAAAGGGCATTTACTCTATGGTTAGATATTGATACAACCATCCTGGAAATTATCCTGAAGAGAAGGAGGAGAAAGGGAAATGCTTGAGTGGAAAGAAGATTTATTGGATAATTTAATAGGATTTTCTCATCACTAAATTCTATTTTTTTTCTGTCCCTAATCACCTTTCTTCTACCTCATTAAATCCAATTTCACTTCATCTTCTCTTTCTTTACTCTCTAATTTCATAGACCATCCTGTAATTCCTCTCTTGCCAAACAGCATACTTTTTTTGCATCAGTCTTTCCACATCTATTTTTCCCCACCTTATCATTTAGCTGCCTCATTTCTTCCTGCTCATTATCTCTCTTGCCATAAACTTGTCACTGCTATAGTGGTGTCCATCCTGTCTTTCTGCAGCCTTATGCATCTCTATTTTGCTTGGTTTCTTTTTTTTTGGCTAATTTTTTGACTGAGCCATTTTAAATTTCTTCATTTTTCTTATTTCTAGACACATATATATATAAAAGGATAACATCAGCTATGCAATCATTGAATTGTGTTATAGGGAATTGCATCCATGCTCCTGCACACATTGTCAACTATGCTGAGGGTTAACTGTACAAGAATAAAAATAAATTTAATACTTCTACATAGTTTGAACTGATCTGCATTTTACTCATACCACTGAATTACACTCTGTTTCAGAAGTGGACATTTCAGTAATTCTGCACATTTTCTGATTTTACACATAATGAGTAAGACTAGTTGAACATTATGTCATCTTGGGAAGATTCAACAATGTACTTGGAACAACATTCAGTCTTGTCTGCATTGGAAAGACTGAATCCTATCAAACAACATTTAAACACCATCTTTTGAAATTTGTCCCTCATGAAAGAAAAATGTATATACACACACAAAACTCCTTAGCCACATTCCACATCTCTCAAGGTTTTAATGGAAAAAAAAAATCAATGCCAGCATCGGTGATTGCTTTTATCACCTCTGAAGAAGTCCCTATTCTATCATGACAGTAGATCCTTTCAATGAGTGTATTATCATCTAAGGCAAAGAAGGGGACTGGGACACTCCCCAAAAGGGCAAGGCCCCAAATAATCAGACACTGTGGGAGGTTCGACTCATTCCTGTAATAAATGCACCTCCCTGTAGGAATCCAGCTCGGCTCAGGTGTGGGCATTACATTACCATAGACACAGCATCATGACAGTGAGCAAAGGAAAATCCTCCCAGAAATGGGAGCACGGGAATGCATGCAGAAACTCTCAGGAAGGAGCTGGATAAGTATCAGCTTCATGACATTTGGCTCATGCATCACAAAGGGAGGGTTTTATAAAAGGCAAGAAGGCCAAAGGCCCCAGGTCAGGGACGTGGGGCAGACACAAGGGATTCTGCTGGTCAGTATCATCAGGATTGAGATGGAGTTTCCAATCCATCTTTGACCAGTTTGAAGTCAGGTATCATGTCCCTCCATCATGTCCTGTAGTGCTCCCCATCTCCAAAAATAAAAAGTATGGATGCATTTGTGCAATGTGGTCCTGAACTCCTAAACTTGATTGCCCTGAGCTGTCCCTGAAGAAAGGCAGCTCCCAGGAGATAACATCCATTATCCACCAGTCTGCCAGCCCTTCAGGAAACTGTATATTCAGTCAGTCATCCCCAGTGGTATGGGCAACCTAGGAAAGAGAGAATGTTCCACCCTCTTCCCTAACTAATTTCTATGAATGAGGGAAAAGATGTTCAGAGGACAACATTACCAGCAACTATTAATGAACAGATATTGGGTGCCTTGTGATTTAAAACAAAAAAGAACCTAGGAATACCTGATCATCAGATGAACAACAGAATATTTTTAGGAATACAAGCAATATTGTCTGGAGCTGGACGTCTTCTCAGTTTACCTTTGGCAAAAAGCTAAAATGTAAAATATTAATAGCCACATATTGTCAATGTGTTCATATATCCACATAGAACAGTTGAAACTGTAGCCCTCTATATTTACAAACAGAAATTGGCATGAAATATATGAATGTACCAGTCTCAGAATAAACCCTGCACACCTTTTGCAAGGAGACCCCAAGAAGACCTAATTCTTCTTTGATCCTGATGAAACTACTGGGTAGACAGAGGACTGACAGGAGACAGCTACGGAAATGTGCAAGTCAAAATCATCTGCATAGAGGTAAAACTGTTTCAAGAACACAGTAATAGGCAAAATAAATGTTAGTCAAATTCATAAGTTCAAAAACACAGTATGTGAATAAATGGGGTTCTGAGACAGGCAAGTCATTCCTACTGGTCTTCTTTTCCTGCTAAAAGTGCTCTATCTGCTTATCTTATTATTTCTTGTCTGTCAGACAGACTTGGTACTACCATCCTTGTCAACAGACCGTCTCCTGAAAATCAACATTCAAATTCCCTGGTTCTTGGGGAACATATGTAAAATGAAGGTGAAGAAAACCACACAAACCAAATCAATTCCAGTTTGTTCTGTATGGTATTTTCCAGTCAAGGGTCTTAATGTTATGTTTTATCATGTTTAACAATGTACGACTCCATTGAAATCAACTTAACTAATGAGATGTCAAAAATGTATTTTGTTGCATTTATCTAAGTTAGTAAGAAATTCAAAATTCCTTTAATGACAAACTAATATATTTTCATTTGCTGTCAAAGAGTCTTTGATGTTACTCTGTAAGTGAATGCATCTGTTGCATTAAAATTCTTGTGTAAAGCTACATTCATCACTTGCTTTAGAAAATAATCTCTCAACCATAAAACTGGTTCATCTGGACATTAAAATGCAGAACATCAAGAACAGAAATAGGAAGAAGAAATCATTTAGATACAAAGATACAGTAGTTAAAACCTCATTCACTGCTATGTTAAAACGTACCTGTGCTCAACTTTATTTTTAGCTTTTTTATCACTAGCTGCTAGTACAGTGAACTCAAAAATAAAGGTTCATTATACTAGAATAAGATACACCAGGAAAAGCAATATATTTCCACATATCTCTGCTCCTGATTTTATCTATATAATGAAGAAAACTTTTGTATTTCAGGGTATAAGTACATAGAGCATGTGGAAATGAACATACACATGGCATCAGTCAGTTCACCGACAGCTTGAAAAATGGATTTTGTCTGGGGACAGATACTAGACTCAGTGGTCTCAGGACCAAGAAGATGGGAATCCACCTCACATGGTGTCCCATGTGAGGTGTGAATTGTTGAATTGTGATTGTACAAACAGAAAAAAATATATCAATTAAATGAATGCAACATCTTTGCTTCAGCCTTGGAAAATATTTTGGATTTAGGGCCTGATATGACTAGTCCATATTCAAAACATCACATGAAAGCCCTCTAACTTTACCAGGCCTGGGAGCTGACAGCCAGTGAGTGAAAATACAGAAGCAAATGGGTTCTAACTTGTCACAAGCAGAAGACGATGACAGAATTTTAAAAACACCATTTTAATATTTTACCATGCAATTTAGATTTCTTCAAGAATGCAGAAACTTTAAAGTCTTCTATAGAGAAAATGTTAATTAGTGTAAAGTGATAACTTGTCACTGCTTATTTCTAAAAACATGTGAGCAAAATACCAATGGGGATAAGGGGAGGGATGAAATTTTCATTCTGCAAGATGTATGTTAAATCTACTCTCTTTTCAGGTATGTTTTTTCTCCTTTTAAAACTTCTTTCACCGTTGTTCCTATCCTCCTTTTCTCTCAAAGCCCTTTTGTAGCCACAACTTTGTATGTCTCTGGTGCATCAACATTTTAATAACAATATAAGCCTTACATTTGCTGTTTTCATTCATTCTGTGCAATATCTTAGTATTCAAAAATAGTCATCAATCCCTTTGGGCCTGCTCACAGTCTTAACTCAGAGTAGGGCTGTAAGTATTTAAGTGTCTGAAACTGTCAATTTATTTGAAGAAAATGGATGCTAAAACACGTAATCTATGCCATTTGAGGCTCCTTGTTTTCCATTAAGAATTTGCACGATTACTGAAACAACAAGCCAATCTTCCCTAAACCAAGGGTAATTAAAAACACAAAATCTGTAAGGAATACCAATCTTAAAGAGAGGCTTAGATTAATCAAGTCCTTGAAGAGATGGGAGGCAAGATGGCAGAACAGAGAACAATGGTGTTTCCTAAAAGCTGAAGTATTTTCTGATATGAATCTTAATAACCCTGTAGTGTGTTTCACGGAAAAAATTAGTCTTCTACACGTGGAGAGGTGGAAGAACAGCAATAATGCTCCTGCTACGGAGGAAAGTTCTGGGTTCCACAAGTCCTAGTTCTGTCACTAGAGCATTGTTCTGTAGTCCCAAATTGCCTAATTTCTCCATTCTCCTGCTTTTCCGCTGTAAATGGAGGTAAAATTTTGGTTTTTCCAAAACAAAACTCCTCTGGACCCAATGAGAATACAAAATCAGAGCTGCAGACGGACACACACACAAATACTCACACACACCTACGCACTCTGGCAAGAGGACTCTGTCTCCACAGAGAAGCACTTCATGTCAATGTACACCAAGAAATATTAACTAACAAGCATTGACTTGGCACATGGGAATCAACATTGTTTTCACAGCTAACAGAACTATTTTACTCAGATTATAGTTTTACTCTACTACGCAACCAAATTAATATTAAATTATTTAATTACTTATGGCCCCTTCTCTCCCTCTGCAATTGCATTCTCTACCTGTACAGAAAATGGTGTGCTTCATTATAAATGGACAATATTTTTTGTTACCACACTTGTAAAAAATAATCAAAATGTTACAAATTGAAATATCACACACAAAAAAATTAAATGTTAAAAAGGGCAACACACTTTTTTACATGTTTTTGTTGCAGATGTAATTTTTGAGAATTTCTCTACTTAGTGGATTTCAAAGAGTGGCATTTCTGCTTATTCATGTGTCAATCTATGCTCTTTTCCTTTCTTCAAAACCAATTAGTTTATATAACAAAGCTTTTCATCCCTGCAAAAATTAAGATTTCAGCATAAAGTTTTATGGAATGAAGAACAGCACAAATATTCATATGACAAGTATTATTTAAAGTTCTAACATTAAAAATCATGCTAACATTTTCAAGTGACCAGACTTCGTAACTCTTCAGCAACAACTGGAACATATTTTCAACTTCCTAGGAAACTCCTATCTTTATCAACATTTAACTTTTTTTAATGTCACAAGTTGTATTACCCCATTAATCAAATTGATAGTGGAGACTTGAATTTCCCATTAAAGTCAAAAGTAGTAATTACACAACTGTGAAGAAATTTTAGATTACATGTCAGTCAATCTCTGAAGCAAACACAACACATCAGTCCCTGCATTTCATCTATAAATCATTCAAAATGTCTGTTCTAAAATCTTCTAATTCAAGATTTAGGAGTTATGCCAACAGTACATTTTACTAAGATGCTTCTGCTGAGAAAATACCCTGTTTGTTTCCATTGGACTGAGAATAAAAATAGCTGTAAAGTAGGTTTTAAATGGTTAAAAAGGGGAATCATGTTTCACAAAGGTTCAAATTAAGAAAACAGAGAAGTGAAACACCCTATCTATTAGTCAATAATAACATGACTCGTTTAGTGACAGGAATATGTTCAGAGCTGCATGCAAAAGAAAGAAGACAGGAATTCTGCCCCAAGGCAGCTATAATCACATACAAGACAGACACATAAGACATTGCAGAGCTGAAGACAACTTTATCTTAAAGTGTAAATCATTTTAAGAAGACTTAAAATCATTTGTATGACCTATCAGTATCAATCACACACAGAAGATGAATTCTCAGAAAAGGGTATGTATGAAGAGAGTTTATTTCCCCACTGAATGGGGAAAATCTTCCAAGTGTAAATAAGAGATCAATGTTCAGACTGGAAAAAATTTAAAAATAAAAAGAAAAATAAATGGCTGAATATGAAGAGCATGCTAAGGAAATAGAAGGTGAAAAAATCAGAAATGTAAACAGCATCAGAGAGCAGCATATAAATGGATGACATTAGTTTTGCCAGCAAAGAGATCCAGGGAAAAAGAACGTGAGCAGTGGGGAGGGCATTAGGAGGGATAAAATCAGAGAGGCCAAGGGCACATCCACAGAAACAAAAATAAGGAAAAGAAGTTCTAGTTTGGGGGACAGAAAAACAATTTTATACAAGAAACTACAGGTTAAAAAAATTCCAAGAGGCTGAAGGAAGATACTTAAAAAGAAACTCTTTTTGTATACAGGTCCTTTCCCCCAGTATTTATTGCCTCAACATAAGACACATCTGTAAATATTGATCCATAGGTATGTTGGGTAATTGAAACTTTAATTTACAGTTATTGCTCCTTTTATTAGAAAGGTCACTTAATCCATGTCAGCTTCTGCTTTCTCTGACATTATTTACACTTGTTTTCAACAGCTGGAGAATATTTTCTGTATGTAGCACACAGAGTAGATTAAGATTTATTGTACACAGGCCTAATAAATTAAAAACTATGAAGAGAGGAGTGTGTAGGTGCTATATTTGCATTTTTATCAAAATTTTCTATTTCATATAGGAATGCATATAAGTCTAGCAAGAAAATTAATAAGTAGCTATTATGCTTGAACATAAAACAGCTATTGACTGTGTAAGGCTGCTAAAACCATGAAAAAGTCCATTTCATACATGAGAGTACTATTTGCTAAGGGAGAATGATAGTGGTTGGATCAGTGGCCAGAATAAATTCAACAAATTCATATATTCTACAGATTCTTTTCAATGTCATATATTTTCTCTTTCTCCATAAGGTACTGATCTCTCCTGAAGAAAGGAACCGGGGCTGGAAGGACCCTTGCCCTGATCACAGCAGCAGTTGTTCTGTTCTTTCTTGGGCAAAATCAGGACATCCTGAGCAAAGAAAAAAGAAGACACATTTTGAAAAGAAAGGCTGCTTAGAGTTTGTTAACCTCCAGATTTATTAGGAGACAGAGGATGTGGCCAATGCCCTTGCTAGTGATCTTGCAATTTACTGAAATAGATCAGATCATGTGCAAATCCTTAAAAAGTAGAGTTATTCGTAAGAAAATCAAACTTGAGGCCAAGAAAACAGATACCAAGCCCTATCCCAGTTTACTGCTAATGAATGCAACAAATTCTCCAGCTACAAAAGGGAGCTCCAGAAACAAACATTATAGGGCAAAGAATCAGCTGAGCTAGAAACTACAAAAATGCACAAATTAAAAAGTAATTTATATTTCCAATATGGTTTTCTAAAACACGTTTTCCATATTTCAATGTTATATTTAACTCATATTATTAATAGACCCTATGCAGGTCTATGGCCTCCTTTTTGGGTGTTAAGTCTACAGAAACTCCTGAAGTGTTGAACAGGGGTGCTTTAAACTTTTTTCCCCTTCCCAAAGGAAAGATATTTCAAAAGCGATGGATTGTTTTTGACAGTCACCTGGGGTGCCATGTAAATCCCAGCCCCAAACCCTGTTTTCCTAATTACAGCAATGAGATATCCTGTGTCTCTTGGAAGAAATTATATTCTAAAGCCGAAAATGAAAATAGAGGCTTCTGATTAAAATCCTAAGGGTAGAAAAAGATACTGAACAGACGAGAACAATTTAGGTAAGAAAAAGTCAGCCTTCAAAAACCAAAAACCTGGCTGAAGTTCTTTAATAAAGGTGGGAAGAATTTCATGTGTCTAACAGGATAATGGTTTCACTTGAATTTTAAGAGAAGGCATGAAAATTCACTGTTGATTGACTTCAGGTGCTTCAGGTTAGGACTTCATCAGTTTTAAGAAAAAGACAGATGGAGCCAAGGTACAGAATATAACAACATTGTTCTTAACTTTATTCCAGCTGCAGTTGAATTTCATGCAGGTCAATCCCATTTCTAATTTGAATGGGTATCTTAGGGCAATAGTCCTCTGCCAAAAAGCAGGTGTTGGCCAGTATTGCCAACTTATTCCTCCTTATTTAAATTAATTAGCTGGAGTTAAAAAATATTAAAACATGGCCTTGAATAACTTGGAGCATTTCATGTTTAGAAACTTCCTGTGCCTGCAATGTCTTTCTACACCACCACAACCCATGAGGTATTTTACCATTCTGGAAGTCAGGTTGGGAGCTGTGCCTGAGTGTTGACAGTGAGCCATAGGAACAGGGTACACGCTCACAAACTCTCCAGAGTCCATCCACAGGCCCTTTTTCTCTCAGAAGCTGTTGCAAAGAGGATCCATGTTGAAGGACTGGATAATTTTACAGTTACAATTCTCAGCCACTTGTGAGCTGTCTGATTCAGTTATACTGCGAGCATTTGGTGTATTAAAGCAACTGTACAAAGTGCAGTGTAAGAAGCTTAACTCTCATTTCATTTCCATCACACTGTATTGCACAACCTCTATGGACCTTGCAGTGAATCATCCTGAGATCCTCAAAGAGGTGCAGTTAAAAATTCAGAACTCTAGATGTTTTAGTAAAAAGGCAGATTACCTAAAATGCTGTTAATGAATCTAAAATATGAAATAAATTAATCTGCTTCAGAACTAAAACTAAAAGGATAGGAGAAATATTCCACTATTTGTAAGGACATGTTATTGAAAATACTATATATTTGGCTGCCAAATAACCAAGGTACTGAATTCTTGCTTGATCTCTCAAATGGATAAAAGAGTAAAACTATGTCTTAAAAGATCCTACAAGGAGGACATTGATAATGGAATAAAGGGAGCCTTGAAAATGTGTGCTACACTGAGATGTGTAATTAGAACTTCTAATTCTAGCAAGACTTACATCAACAGATGGCTTAAAACCTTAATCCTTTTATCATTTTATGGCATCTATAGCAGACAGCTGGAAGAACCAATGGAGGTGGGAAAACAGACAGAGAGTTCACTGATGAATTAAAGTCTTTCTTCATCATAGTGAGACACAACAGAAGGAAGTTGTTAAATTATTACTAGTGCACATACACATATTTAACTGAATTATAACTAAAGATATGTCCATAAGAAAGTAATTCTTCTCTGAGTGGCAATTCCATGACTGTGGAATTCTTTTCTAAAACCTTTTCTCATCTGGGATTATAAACATTTATTCCTAGAAATCATGACCCCTGTATAAATGAGAGCTCTTGTCTGTTGCACAGACTTTTGACCACCCACATTTCATGGACTTTTCCCTTCTCTCCAAGGCAGAGTGAACGTGATTTATATTTTCATTGTTTAAAAGACAGATATGATTTTAGTTCAATTTATGTATTCATTTGAAACTTGAGTGTTGTGACTCTAAACCCATGTGCAAATTAGATTAAGGCAAGCAGACTCCTGTAGAGAACAATAATTTTTCCATTCAGAAACTATAAAGTCAGAAATCAGTAACCTGTTTATATATTATTAAAAAGACCCAAAATTCTAAATGTCTACCCCAGCTCTCCCCTAACACTCTATAGCTGTTTTCTCAGTTCTTTGCTTTCTAGCTCATAATTTTATGCATCCCACCCTTCCTTTCTTGAAAAGAAATACAAATTCAATAGAACGAACAATATTAACTGAAACTGTTGAATGTGACAAAGTTGAAATGTCATCATAGGTGACAAATTAGTCTCTTCAGACAGAAATTTTTCTTAGTAAGAGCTGAAAAGCAGAATTCCTGTCTTCCAACCACACTTTTATTAGAAAAGTGTGGTTGGAATGATTAGAGCTTCTCTCTCCAAACAATGTGAGGTTTTTAATGAGAGAGAAGTATGAAAAAAATGTACAGCTCATGATATGTGCTACTTAAAAGAAAGTAGAAATTAGCCTTAAAGCAAACTAATTTTTGCGTCAACCTGACTCCTATTGAAACTAATGAGGAATCTCATTTAGGCTTCTAAAAAGGACAGATATATTATAGACTTCAAGGCATTTTAAAAACTGCATCTGCCACAGTTTTGGCAGTCAAACGAATGGGAACATCCATAAATGAGAATAAGTGTAATTGAAAACAAATTAATCAATTATCAAAGCCTTAGCAATATACCGACTGATAGAAACTCTTTTGAAATTACATTCAAATTAATGGGAAATATCAATGTTTCTTACTAAATTATTATAGCTGTGGTCTTTAAACTTCCATTCATAATGGATTATGAAAGAGGACCATACACATCTATCCATGTTCCTGGATTACACATACTAAAACTGCTTCTCAGGGAAGAAATCCTCTCAGGTTTTATTTTCTTCACAAATTTCCACTTCTCTCACCTTTTCTTAAAGTTGAAACGGAAAATTCTATTTAACAGCCATTTAAAACAGAAGAAAAGGAAACAAAGTATTTTGAGAACTTTCTCTGTTGGCTCCCATATGCTTTCACAAACATGACATTTTGGCATCCTTCAAAGCAATGACACTTTTGCAATTATGATCACCTTCTACAGCAAATTCCAACAGAATAGGAAAAAATAATATATGAAGTTGTCATATTTTTTATATATCTAGTAAGCTAAAAAAAGTTTACCCAAGTAAAATTAGTTGAAGGGTATATTTTGTGACATGAAATAAGGGAAGATATCTCTAAAAACGCAAGTGAAAGAAATTGGTCTTTTCCCACAACCACTGTGTTTGGAATGCAGAGGTGTCAGCCATCAGGGTTGGGCACTGTCAGTTCTTCTTTAATTTGATGCCTAATAGGGTATTTCAGAAAACAAAAGAAACCTCCACAAACACTAGAAGGTATAGACATAATTGCAATGTGACTTCTTAACAGCAGAGATGTAAAGATTAAGATATTTTATCAGTACATTAGGTTACACTTGAGATTTACATTACCAGTATCAGCATTACTGAAAATGACTGCATTTTTAACAGGTAATAAGCTACACAACAGTAAAAATGTGAAACTGGGAATGTGAAAATGTGAATCAGTGTTAAGAGAAAATGAAAAGAAATTCTATCTATACAGATTAGTAGGACTCAAAGCTTTCTTGCCTAACAGTAATGGAGACACAACAAGTTTATATTTAAATTCTCTCCAGTTTAAAATTTTTGAAAGTTTCTTAATGCCTCACATTTTTGAGGCATGTTAGAAGAATTACAGGTTCAAAAACAAGTTTATAGGCCATGCTTCTTATCCTGTGACAGTGTTTCCTCTTACTATGCTAGTACAGTGGTGCTTCCTTTGAGCATTTCTCTCATATTCTTCAAGTAAAGTTATTCCTAATACCATACTTCCTGGTATGGCACTAGGGGAATTTAATCTTCGTAATAAGAGATCTATGAACTTAGAATTCTGAATTATGTCTGTAAATTGACATTAACCTTAACTTTTCTTTTACTTCTGAGCCAAGGTGAATATTTTATTAATCATCTCATTAACAAAAAAAAACCAAAACAACAACAAAAAAACCCCAAACTAATATACAAAAAACAAAACAAAACAAAACAAACAAACAAAAAAAGGCAAAAAAAGTTGAAGTGCAGAAGGGGTTCTTTGGACTTTTAGATACGATACAGTGAGGAAAAAATGGTGCAGTTACCAGATTTCAGACAGGTACCTCCCTAATAATAGGTCTTGAGACACTATATAAGGAGACACTGTTGAAAAGTTTAATCATGATTTTACACACAACTTTCTGCAAAGGGCATCTCGTTATGAGATGATGTCTAAATATGTCTACTAAAATCCCTAAAACTGGCCAGGGATAAGGACACATGAGATCCTACTATACATCTTCCAATATTAAACTGGGAATCTCCTGGAGCTGTGAAAAAAGCTTTATGCTTCACTTTATCCCACAAGACCAGGGTCTGAAATTAAAGGTCAGATCCATTATTTCACATCAGTGCTAAAGGCAGGAGAATTTATTCACTACAGAATTAAAGATTAACCAGATGCTTCACCAGGCATATGACTGTCATAACTTAGCAGACATTATGAGAATGTAGAAATCTGAAAGCAGCCTGTAAAAGTTGATGCTATCTCCAATCTTTTGCTGTACTCCAGAAGGAGGCTGGGAGAGCTGAAATACCAATGATGTTTTTGCCTTTGTATTTTCAAAGCCAATCTTTTTTGCATCACCCACCTTTGGCTGCCATTGCAGTAGTAAACGGACCATCAGGACAAGGAGAACAAGCAGAGCTCACCTACAGATTTTGACAAGTGGCAAAGCATCACAAAAACCTAAAATTACTTTTTATTCATGTAGGATCAATAAATATCATTAACTCCCTATATGTTCCCTCCTTCTTTCACCTAGATATGCAAATAGAGCAGTAAAATATTTCATGTTGTCTAAAAATGCTATACCTCAGGTGTTGCTTCCCTCTCTTTGGTTTTTCTTTGGCTACGAGAGCTATATGGCCTAAATATTTGGCAGCTTAGCTGTAGCCCAGATTTTTCATAATATTTCCATCTCTGGCCTCCTGTAGGCTAGACACTGAAACAGTGACATCAATGTGATCTAATTTATGTCAAAACCCAGCAAGATTATTCTGTACACAGTCATCTCAGCCTATTTTCAGATGGGTTGCCTATAAAATTCAGTCCTGTTCTAGTCTTTGCTTTGCTTGGTTTAAGAACCAAAATGTTAGAAAACACAATCTAATGCAATTTTATAATCTTAGAAGGACAACCTCCTTCCTGTTAACATTCTTGTTCTCAGGCTCTAACAAGAGCATCATTCCACAACACTGCTCTCTCCTGCATTCAAATGTGTAAAATCCTCTGAGGCCAGACTTTGCTTCAGTTGCCTTATTAAAAACTCCAATTTACTCTACCAAGCTAAACAGGATGAGGCTAAATTTGTGTCAGCTTAACTGAAAGCATAATCCAGACCTTTAAGATTTTACCCAAAAAATACATTCAATTTATATTTTGGGAAATGGACTCAAAACTAAGGTCTTAGCACAGGAGAAAGAGCCTTACACTGTGTGTAACTTGTAATTGCCTTCAGTCCTTGTTGCACCTGTCTTCGCTTGCTCTGGAAAAGTGATGTATTTGCTTTCTGCTCCAATGGATGAACAGAGCTGCTTCATCCATAACCGTGTCACTACATTTCCAGCTCTTAGACACTTCTTGGATACTCCCTCAGGCATTACATTTTGTTGCAGAGCATGACCCATTTCCATAATCTGCTCTTTCCACTGTTGTCTCTCCGAATGGGATATGTTCTCCTTTTCTCTGAGAATCTGCAGCAGGTCCCCCATGCATATCCAAAATGTTCATTCTCGCTTACAAGCTCCATCACTGGCTTGCTCATAATGACATACAAGCACCATTATTCTACCAAATACAAAGGACTTTTGTGACAGTAAAAGGTGCCCCTAGTGATCTAAGGCTGACTCAGCCTTAGATGCAAATGTGTAGACTGTAAAATGATGATAAATTGATTCTGTACCAATGAATGCACATCAGGCACCTTAATAATCTGTTTTCAAAGGCAATCACTTAGGTCTTCTGTTCATTTTTAGAGACAAACTATTAAATCAAGTAAGGAAGCATTTTTCCCTCCTCAAAAACATGTCAGAAACCATTATGGTTTCTCCTCTGCTCAAGAGAAGTAAGGTCCATGCACACAAATGTGATTTAACAGATCATCCTTTGCAACTCTTCTCATTGTAGGGCCTGGTTTGGCCTTTCCCCCATGTAATTCTATCAGAGTCACTGCCCAAGCAATACAGCAGCTCTTGAAGGCCCTGTGAGCCAGAAACAGTACACTCGTGCAGGGCAACAAACCCCGACTTGCCTCACCAACAGAGGGGATTCCAGAAACATTTCGGTCTGGAATCCAGAGCATGAGGGTCTAACATGGCAGTTTTACTCCCAGCTTCTTCTCTTACATGGAACTGGACATCAGTCTTTGTGACACCAAAAGCAGGGTCTATCTGCTGTTTAATTTCTCCTCTCAATTTATCTTCCAGCTCATTAATCCGTTTCCCAGCAACCTGTCCCGAGTTTCTATTCTTACAGGCAATTCTTCTCTGAGCTCCTGCTGGGAGGCATCCATCTTTCAAAGCAGCCAAGCTTTAATTCCTTCTTGTCTTGCTTGAGCTGCATCAATCCTTCTTTTTTTCTGTCCTGAAAATTCAAGACTTGTTCTCAGATTAAGAAAACATTGCTGGAAATGGGACAGCTAACCTGAGTAATGGACATCCTTCCTTAGAGAAAAAGCTTTCAAGTACCTAGAAAAGGAACACCCCATATTCTAGTACAGAAATTATAACATCTCAATAAAGAGAGACTCATTTAGCATGGTAATTCTTCAGAGAACAGAGCAAGTGTCTTCAGTGGCAAAGCACCTTCTAGAATACAAGACCTAAAACCAATTCAAAATTACCCCATCTAAAACACTAATATATATATTATCAAGTTCCTACATTTGATGCTTTTCATTATCCAGGAAACAACTAAACAATTGAGATGTTATTAGATTCAATTCCCACCACACTGATGGCAGTGTATATAAATAAATGGAAACCTCTCTTTAGAGCATTTGCATATACTGCCAATGCACATTTGCAGCCCGACTTCTGTGCTGCTGTTTGCTTTGCTTATGCTAACAGTGGAAAATATTTCTAACACAAAGTGCTCCAGGTCACTTTTTGTACCTGATGCAGAGATAATAAGAGGTTTTTTCATTAAAACTCCTTTACTTTCAGTCCCAGTTCAATTAAGAGATGTGTTTTCTTAGCAAGTTTCTCTTCTCTGTCCTTGTATCCTTGCACACTTAAGGATTGCTGCCAGATTAGCCAAGCCAGCCCTACTGCTATCAGAATGATTGTAGGGAAGGTAGGTGATGTGACCCCTGGTTGCTTCACTGCAAGTGCTACTACCTATATTTGTATTGTTGAGGCAGACTCATGCCATATATTTGGAGATGCTTTTATCAGTAACAAGAAGGTTTTGTGCGTTGCTCTGCTTGGATTTTTTAATTTAGGGGATTTTTCCTGCTTTCCTTTTTTTTTTCTTGCTGGCAGTTACTCCAATATAGGGCTATGCCTACAAAGAGAAGATGACTTGGAGAAGAGTTAGCAGATATGATGAGTAAGGGAAAAGATTGATTTCCCCCTCCAGTACTCCTTTTTTATTATTTCTTTAGGGTTTGAGGCATGAAGTAATTCCCTTATCTGGACAAATATAATTGACCAGAAGTAGTTCAAATAATAGAGGCAGCAAGGAAAGCTCCACTGAAGAATACAGAGAAAAACTATTGGAGACAGTACACCTGGGGAGACTACACAGGCAGAGAGATGGTAGATGTGAAAATCCACAGAAGACATCTTATTGAAAACTTAAAAAAAAATAAAAAAAGAGGAATGAGAAGCAATAGCCTAGCTTGAACCTTTGTGTATTTCCTCTATACTCCAAGGCCTGGACCAATTCCTTCTTTATTATTGCTGCTTCTAATTCATCAAAGCCTCTGGCCCCACTAGAGATGCTCTGGCTATTCCTGTGCTCAGGCTTGCATCATCCTTCCACATTTCCTATGTGGACAGCCTGAAGCCCTGCTACCATTGAAATTCACCTACATTTTTGGCAATTAAACTTGGTGGTCATTTAAGAAGTGCCACAGGAATGTCAGCTGCACATGTGCCAGAGCCACAGGGGACTGCCAGGCTGCACAGGAACAAATGCAGGCTGGACCAGGAGCTCCCAGGAGCAGGGCTCAGAGGCAGCCCTGAAGGCACTGCAGACACTCAGGTGTACTGGTGATGCAGCTGGACCTGAGGCTGGCCTCAAGGCTGCTCCTGCACAGCAAGAAGGATGTAACTTCCCTGGACAAATGCAAGCAAAATTTTCTGCACGCCCAGGCACTATAAAGGGATAGAGTCTCTTTCAATATTGCACAGCCCTAGTCAGCCTTCCAATGTTGGGTGACACTACTAAGCATGACTAATATAAAAGACAGAAATATGAGGGAACACTTTTTTCCCCTTATATTTAGGTAAATGATAATCCACAGAGGATATTGGGCATTCAGCGCCATGTTTACAAATATAAACTAGTAAAATGCTAACATCATCTACATTAGAGAATACTTTTTTCCACACTTAAGTAGCATTAGATGATACTCTGACCTTGTGTTATGAACAGTTTGTTGCCAGTTTCATTTGTAACACTGTTACCACGAAAAAGCAGTACCTGGGGAATTTTAGGGCACAAAATCCCTCCAATACTCCTTAAAAGTTGCAAGGTCATAATTATAACTAAGAGGGATGTCCCTGTTTTTATTCATTTATCACAGTGGTCCTCTGGAGAAGATTTCTTTGCTGTGAATGGCAACAAAAAAAAAAACAAAACAAAACAAAACAGACGAACCAAAGACCTCAGGAGTTTGACAGAGTACAGGATTCATCAGCCTGAAACAGCACAGACTGAGCAGGTATGCTGGAGGAGAACAATCTGGTTTAGTGTTTGATGGAGTGACTATCACAGGCTCCCTATCTTAATTTTTTCTTTTCTTGCTTGTCTTCCTTTTACTGTTTGCTACAAACCTTTCTGTGCTTGATATTCAGTCACCCTCTTTTCTCCTCCAAAGGTGATTTTTGGTTTTTTTGTACAACGCGGAATCAACTTACTCTCATACAATGTGAACAGAAATTCAACAAAGCCTGTGATTCAAGCTGTGAGTCTTTGAAAAAAACACAGAATCAAATATCAACAACACAACTGTGTGCCCACATCTATTTCATCCTGTGACAGCATCATAAGTTTATTACAGAGCAACTATCACTCCATAGTAGCTGTGGAGACTGATTTTCAGCTGTAAGCCCCATAAAATATTTTCATAGAAATAAGAGTTAAAGAACTCGTCTACCTCTCTACAACAACATAACAAGTGGTTTCCTTCACACATACATTATGTCCCCTCAAAATGACAAAATATATGTGACAACATCGGCATACCTAATTACTAGATCACAGATAAATACATTTCCATCTGAAGGATAAAATATACTGGAGGCATGAAACATTTCTGTAAGTAACTGATATAAAGCCTTGAAGGACACTATGTAGCAACTAAACCACATATTAATCACATTTATTTGCTTACATGCCACCAATGTATTTCTTAGCACCACCAGCTGAATTCCTGCCATTTCTTTAATCAAAATCTATTTCTGGCCCATATGAAAATCTGTGGCTCATAAACGTAAAGCACATCTTGGGACTATGTCCCTTTCAAATTTTTTAATGTTTATTTAGGATCAAGTCCAGACTTTATTAAGTCTTGGAAAAAGTCTAATTTAGTTTCAAGTGCTTGTCTAACTCACTGGGCAGTATGCACTGCCTCAGCCCATGGCTGAAGGCCCTGGCCCAAGCTCAAGACAAAAGTGTGAAGATTTCCATTACCATCTCCTGCATGAGTCAGCAGGGAGCCATCACACTCTGATCAGACTCCCAAGAAACTCTCTGCACTATGTTTCCAAGTGTAACTGTATATTTAAAAGAGAATGAAAGATAAGCCTTGACAGATGTATTTCGTTGGCATTAAGTGTAATGTAAGAGCATGTGATAATGAAGAACTGGCTGGATCCCTTAAAGCCCCGATATCTCTAGAATAAGTTTATTCCATCTGATTTTTACAATTAAAAGGAATTGCAGAAAGGAGAACCAAAGCATTTTCCAGTTCAAAATACAAATATGCTGAATTAGAGAAGTCAAGAGCTAATTATTACTGGCTGATAGAGCCTCTGCCCACACTGGACAGTGAGCAAGTGATGGAAAAACTCTCTATATTAACAAACAAACTCTGAACTCATTTAAGATTATAAATGCATTTTTTCTTTGGTGCAGATATCTGAGATATTGCTTCTTAATTTTCTTAGATCATAAAGCAAATCATAGAACAACAATACTCAGATATTTACTATAAGCAATCCCACCTCGAGTTTCTGAACAAAACATGGGAAGTTATTTACATACTTTCATAGGCTTTCAGAGTGTGGTCTCAAGCCTGCTTATGGGTCAGTCACAGACACATGACAAACTTCCATAGCTGCTTCAGAAAACCACATTAAATGCTTATTTCTAATTAAAAAAAAGAAAATGTCCATAAGGCAGCCCAAGTCAGATGCAAAAGAAAACAGCCCAAGTCAGATGAAAAGGAAAACACCTTGGAAATACAGTTTAAAGTATTACATACAGCAATATTTAAACATTATACTGACTCATGTTACTCTCTTAAATAGCCCCAGTGAAAGCAAGAGGATGACTTTTAATATAAGATTCAAGTAATATGGTTTTCAGGCTAATAAAAGAAACATATTCTTCTAGGTATTCTCTTATAATGATGAAGTTCAAAAGAGATTAAATGACTGTGAAAGGCTTTTTTCCCCTTTTCCAGAATTCATATTCCTCTTTTCAATTTCACTTTGGGTTACACATTTCATACATTCAGATCATGAACGTGAATGTAATCTTACACTATGGATCATGGCCCCTCTGGAGCAGGGACAAAGGAGCTAAAAGAAGATTGAGAATTGTTAGGCAGTAGTAATCTGCAAGAACTCAGTTCTTCCAAGGTGGAGAAATGAGAGCAGGCTGTGATAAGGGACTACACATGGTTTCACATGCTGGGAAAGTGCTCATCTAACGCAATTGTTTACAACAGCTCAGATCCTCCAAAACATTTGTGTGAGCCAGTAATTACAGATGCATCTCAGTCTTCACGTGGTAGAGGGAATAAGTCATTGTCAACTCAGGGGGTCACTTAAAAATAAGTAATCCAAAAAGAGGTCACGAATTTCAGTTTAAAAATGGCAAGTACTCAAATCAAATACTCTGGAAGTCTGCAATAGGAATTATTCCTGAGCTGTACACAATGAGTCAGATTTCTGTAAGCACAAGTGACAGAGGCTGAAGCTGTGGAAGCGATGGCTGCAATTATACACTCACTAGCAGTACTGACTACAGCAGTTTAACCAATCTTCCTCAGTCCCAGACACTTATTCCTGCCCTGGCATGGCAGGCAGTGATGCCTCAGGTTTTAGCTTTTATATTTTTCAGATTCTGTACTGCTTTAGTATGTAGGTCTGAGATTCGTATTAGGGGATGGTAAGCTCTCTTCACAGAGCAGGGAGACAAAACAATTCCTTCTCTAGCTGGGGACCAAGGACAAATGATCCAAATTTCAGGCCCAAGAGCATAAACAACGGTGGATTGAAGAGAGAGAAACAAGAAGGATGGGACTTCATGGGCTGAAGCTGTAATTGGACAATTAACTCCAATATGCAAATGGACCAGAACTTATAAAAGTGAGAGACCCCATGACTGGTCGTTCATTTTGTGACCATTTTGGTTCATCCTGGGTGTAGCCCTGGCAGGGCTCTTGTACTGCCCAAGGTGTATCCATTGAGGAAATCCTTTTAATAAATACCTACTTTATTCTTTAACTCTGTCTAGCCTCTGTTCTAGGTCAGCCTTCACAAGGCACCAGCAGTACTGTGCTTGAGAAGGTTTTTGTGTGCCCATCTCATGACTAAAAAAGGAAAACTGGTCAAAGTGTAAAACAATTCCCTTAGAAAAATAACAGTGATTGTTATTACTAGGGCTGTGGCAGCACACATTGAAAATCAATGAGACAGCTGAGAGAAGACACTGATTATGTTATGCTGCTTCCACAAGGTTGTTCAGCAGCTACATCCATCCAGGAAGAGTTGCCACATCTCCCTGAAAAACTCTACCACATCTTGTGCCAGTGTCCTGGGTGCCCAATTTCCCATGTTTTTTATGAGGAATATAAGAATAAAGAGTAAAAACAACTACTCCATTGGCCATAAGGGAACTTCTGGCTCATGAACAGCTTGTTTTTCACCATGACCCCGAGGTCCTTCTTGGCAGAGATGCCTTCCAGAGGTCAGCCTCCAGCCTGTGCCTGGGGTTATTCCTCCCCAGGTGCAGGACCATGCATTTGCCCTTGTTGCATTTCAGAAGGTTCCTCTTTGCCCATCTCTCAAGCCTGTCAAGGTCCCTCTGAATGGCTGCACAGCCCTCTGGAGTACAGGCCACTCCTCCCAGCCTTGTGTCATCAGCAAACTTGCTGAGGAAACATCTGCCCCTTCAACCAAGCCACTGACAAACAAGTTAAAAATACTGGGCCCAGTATAGAACTCTGGGAGACATCTCGACCCTGTACCACTGATCACAACCCTTTGGAATCTGCCACTCAGCCTGTTTTAAAACCATCCCACTGTCCAGTCACCCAAACCACAATTCCTGAGTTTGCCTATAAGGACTTCATAAGAGACAGTGTCAAAAGCCTTGCTGAAGTCAAAGTACACATTATCCACTGCTCTCCCTTCATGCATCCAGGTAGTTTGTAGATGCAAAATACCCTGTAAAAAGAAAATTTCAGCTCTCCCTGGCAGTATGTATACATAACAGATACAATTTTGTACTTACTGCAGTTTCAATATTGGAAAATAAGTGGACTTATTTTGGACTATGATCTTGTGAAAGACTTCAACCCAGGTATTGTCTCTCCCTGGATGGGTTGATCTGTCCTTGGTCTCACATTTGCGTTCCAAAAATCAACCCGACACTTATCACTTTCCCCAGCAGGAGCTTATTTACCAGTACAAGAAAAAGTGGCTTTTCACACAGGACATTCCCTTTAAATTGTTTCTCAGAAGCAGGCAACAGAGCATAACCTTTGTGTATTTTGTCTCCTTTCCTCCCTCATCAGGATTTATAATGGAATGAACCTAAAGCAACTACTGAAACACTGGGCAGTGGTGTTTGAATTCATGCAGAGGTAGTTTTTCCTGTTGTAAAATAGATGGAATTATCCTTTATTTCTCAAGATGCAGCAAGGGGTGACTGGTCCCCAAAGGACAAGGTCACTAGGGCAAGAACCTCACTGCCCAGTGTTTCATTGCAGCACATCAAGTGAAGTGAGCTGGGCAGACTGGAGATGGTGGCCGTGTCCCACTGTGAGTGCAGAGGTTAAGACAATGTCCTGGTGATGAGCCAGGTCTGAGCTGCAGCCACATCAGGCTCGTGTCGGAGTCCAGACCATGGAGCACATGGCCAGACAGGCGTACGTGGTGTGGTAGCAGGGCTGGAGACAGCTGCACCCATGGTGTGACTCAGGCTTTGATGATCCCCAAAGAGCTTGGTCATGGCCACCAAAGCCCATCGGTGCCTTCAGGGTAGACAATTCCAGGAGGATTGAATGGGTTTTGCTGTCCGTTTGATTTTAAATTTAAAAAACACTGAAAACTAAGGAGATCATGCCTAAGCTCTTCTGAATGCCTTCCTGAGCTGGGTTCTTAAAATCCATCTGATCTGGAGAATTTGTTTACCTTGTAGAATATATTATTTTTCAGGGGAAAAAAATGGATATATGTGTTTTCCTACAGAATATGCTACTATATGTTATTGTTAATTCATTATTAACATAATCGGTACAAAATTTCAAAGACTTTGTTCTGAAAATAACCCTTATGTCCATAGGCCTTTAAAAGATAATCACAGGGTATTAGGTAAATACTCTCTCTAATCAGAGGAAAAATCTTGCATTAATGCCATTTCACATTTGAAATTTCACATGTTCAACTGCCCTTGAAAGACTCTCCAAATGACAGACAGTTACACTCCACAGAGACTACAGAATTGGGCTCGATGGCAAAAAATAGAAAATAACTTTGCCACAAATACATTAGCCAGTTTGCTGTCACCTACTTATACCGGTTTGCCAAATAATCCTCCTCACGAATCTATGCATTAACAATAAGTATTTTTATCATCATCAAACACAAAGAATTAAAAGAAAAAAAAAAAAAGCTGAATTCTAGTGTGCTGGGAGTTTCATGCCACTGCACATATGCTAAAGCAAATCTTTGAAGTGTTCTTTTGGGGTTTATGTTGCTCCCTGTTTTATTTCTGATATCTCTGAATCCTTTAAAGCTTCACCTTTTTTCTTGTGCAACTTTCTGTGCTTTTCTCTAGTTGCCAAATCATGATAAAGCCAAGATACACTTTTGTGCTAAAATTCAGTGTTGACGTGCTTGCTCTTCATTACACTGACCTAAAGTTTCCCAGGAACTATTTGTAGAACAGCTCTCAGTTATTCCTTGTTCCAAATGTGAATAGCGCTTTATAGCTCCATCCCACTTCTTCTTGTTGATGTGGTTTTTCATCTTTACAGCTGAGAGCAGACTTTTGTGTACTTGTCAACACTTTTAAAAAGTTTTAAGCTATCCACACCCCTTTCAGGCACAATAATTGAGACACAAGATACTTCTTGGGATGTTTAACCTTTGCTGACAATCGATTCCACAAAAATTATTTGTACTCACTTTATTGCTGTCATAAAAGAAATTAAATGTGATGGACATATGGTTATTTTGAAGCAATGTGTTTTAAATGAACTCTCAAGAAGTAATGTTGTACACTAGCCAATCAAATACTTTGATGTAACTCCAGATACTCTATTAATTCTGAATTATAGCCCTCCTTCCTAAATCTTCTTTCAGATCTCATGTCCTTAATATACAATGAAAAGCACTTATGGGAATTGGAAATAGAGAGTTCATAGTTATGGCTGCAATCCATTTTTTTATTAGAAGTCAAAATCAGCCCATCAGTCAAAGAAATACCATTTCCTATAACAGTTCATGAGGGATGGGATAGAATTTTTCTACTACTTCTGAAATCCATTATAGGATAGGCTCCTTAGTTGAGAAATCCTAAAATCAGAGGTAGCAACCAAGAGCGGAGTGACGCTTCAATTTGCAGATAGAGGAATTACAAGTGGCTGCCTAGTTGAAATCTAACATTCAGGACCAAAGTCTGCTGCCTTCTCCCTCAGAATATAGTATTAGAGATACTTTATCTCCAAAGTCAGAGATACTACATGCTGTGAGATTGTTTTAAATACATAGTTTAATATTTAAATCTGTAAAGAGTGCCTGAATTAAAAAATACAAACATAGAACTAAACTAATATAGAATGTCAGTATGACTGTACATCTGTGTGACTGCATTATCTGTATCCCCCAACCTGAGGCAGACACAGAGCAGAGGAGAGGATGATGGTCTTGACACAACACCTTGCAGTGTAGGCAATTATGCTATTGAATATGAAGTCAAAATAACAAATTGCTCGTTAAATAATTTTAAGTGATACTTTCCTAGAATATTCTTGTAACAAGATTCAATACCCCTGTCAAAATTCCATGTCTCCAGTCCTACAGACTGTGGCAAGCAGATTAATAACTGAAAGCATAATGCACTGTTATCCTTCATTGTTATCCTTCACTGACAAATGATGGGGTCCCAGATACATAGTTTTTTAAATCTTGGATTTAAAAAATGATATAATCATGAATGAAACCACTCCAAATTTTACTCTTGACAATCTGTGAAAGACAGTGCTTATGTTATTACATGTTGTTCTGGTTTAGTTCTTCGAACACAATTACTATTACGAGTGTTGGAAGAGAAGAAGGATTCTGGTATTAACCTGTATTTGCCTGTTTTAGCAGGCCTAACTTGGTTTCTTTGAACTGAATGGCACTCTGTAATTATATTTTCCTACACTGACAAATTTCACCCTTGGAAACCAGGCACATGGACAGGACCAGATTGCATAATTGCATTGCACTTCTACAAGGTGTTTTTATCTGCTCGTTTCAGCTTAAGGCATGTATTTATTTCAATTTAGCTGAAGCTGTGGAGGAACACACTGAAGGTAAACTAAGTTTAGACATGCAAGCAAGAATACAGATATATGTGCTGAAAACTTGTGAGCAGTAACAGCTGTACTCAGGGCCTTGGAATAAACCTATCTAAAGGGGAGACAAAAATCTCATCTCACATTTGTGAAGGACTAAAAGCATAGATTCCATTGGTAAAAATGAACTGATGAGCTGAACCCATAACACTACCAACATTCAGAGCAGGTTTAAGTCCTCTTAAAATTTAAGCCCTCTGCCCCCATTTAATTAAGGAAGACTGTGCTAAGACAAGACCTTATGTTAATAAGTCTTATACCACCAAAATCAAACAGCTGAACTATTCAGGATCACATCACCTGACATTTGTTTGCACAAACAATTTGGCACATGCTTGTGAACAATGGATGCTTCTGTGGAGGGAGGATTGTTCATTAACAGAGTATGGACTGAATTATTAATAGAAAATAAATTATTTAATACTGGTGCTTTAAAGTACTGCATGGCAGTTTGGGCACTTATTACAAAAAGGGCATTAATAAATTAGAGAAAATCTGAAGTAGGCAAGCAAAACAATGAACGGGTTGTAAAGATAAAGCCCAGAGGTGAGGGAGTGAAAATGTTTTGTTTGTACCTGGCAGGAAAGGTGAGAGTACACTTTTCAAGAATAATCCCTTCTGGCAAGGAATTATTTACAATGGGGAAGAGACACCTAAAAGGAGTAATAGCTTGAATCTAAAAATGGTCAATATTAAAGCCTCAGAAGAAAGCTAAAAAGTTTTTTTTTTTTAAATTACTGATAATATAAACCTAAAGCTAAAAGAAACAGAAGCAGTAACAAAATTATTAATGACTTAGAAATACAGTGACACAGGCATTTCAGATATTCTACTACACTTCACAGAGAAATTCAAGCTACAAAGCCTAGGTTACAATTAAAAAAAAAAAAAGAAAAAAAAAAAAAAAGAAGGAAGAATAACCTTAGTAATCATCTGCCACAAGACACAGGGGAGAAGAATCTAAGTGACAAAAGTCTGAAAGGAACAGATCAGACAGTCTGAATCAGTGCCATCCTCAATAAAAGGAGACATGTTGTGAAAGGAGGGGAAAAGCTGGCTACAAAAGGCATTAGGGGGATTCATTCTTTACAAAGACTCGTCTGTGCAGCCCACAGAACACGCTGTCAGGTAGCAGCAGGATTTCACGGGTGGGGGAGGTGTAAAACATGGTATCAGGAAATGTACTGGGGCATAAAAATACCAATACAGCTCGATCGGGGAGGGGCAGGAAGCTGGGCAGCCACCAGGCCACATTCACTTCTTTTGTAATAAATCTTTTGTTCTGCATACTTTCATGCCTGGTATAGGAGAAATGACAAAACCTGTCTCTCTCTCTCACAAATGGTACCCCCCTTTACCTGACTCTAATAATTATTTTCACCAAAAGCTTTGGGAGAAAATAAAATTTTATTTATAAAACAGATACGAATTCTTGAGATTACTTTAAGTTCAATACCTCCATTAAGGCTGTAGAATTAACCATAAAATGCCATGTTCAACAGTGTTACCTTAGTCCATCCTTATCGTCTGACAATGAATTTTTGTCTGGGTTTTCTGGAGTGCTTTCCCTTTTCTCTTTCAGATAAAAATTACTTTTATCTGAAGTTACACTTGAGTTTGTATCATTCTAATATCAAAACAGCCCAACCAAAAATCAGCAATAATGTTCTGTTGTCTCTCCAAGGTGGGACTTGAATCTTGCTCTTCCCCCAGCCTTTATTTACACCAGAATAAAGTGCCCCACCAGCACAGAGCAGTTTACACTCTTTGTAGTGTAAAGAGTGAATGAGTCATTTAATCATGTAACACACCCAAAATTTGCTAGAGCAGAACAAGAAATGTAATATTATACAGTAAGCCTGTTAGTTGGGTGTCTTGTTACAAAGTAAGTAGGGCTGAAAAATCATTAGAAACACTTAGATAATCCTCAGATTGGCTCAAATTTTCCAGTTGGAGAAAGGTCTTTCCCTATTAAAACGACCCCAGATACGCATTAGAGCACCGGAGCTGTGAAATGAAATACCCTGAGGCTTCCAGAGCTTCACAGAAGCACTGTACTTACAAATGTTCCAAATATATCAGCTTGGTGACAATGTTCGAGCCCTATGCCTGGCAGGATGAATTGCTATTGCCAGAGACAATTACAAAAGAAATTTTCAAAATATTCCAAACCATTCTGTATCAGCTGGTTAAGGGAACTTTCTAAAGAAGACATAGAGAAAGACTGGGAGCTAGAAATCACTGTTTTTCTAGAGACTGGTAAAAATGTTAACACTGTTATTGTATCGTGCTCTAAATTTCTAATGCTCAGTGAAATTTATAAAAATTATCTTGTACACAAAATTTTACAGTGCTGTTGTTTCATTCTGTGGTTGAACTGTTCAATACCTTCAAGTCTTTGAGCCAAATGTCTGCTCTGGTATATACCAACAGCAAGTCACTCCTTTCTGTGAAACATGAGTTACAGTTTGAAGAGTTAAGGACTCTGACATAGGCAGGGAAAAAAACCAACTTTCTACTTGTTTGAGGTCTGGACTAGTCATCCTAGAGACTGCAGCCAAGCCATGGACAGTAATTGAGACATTTTGCAAAGACTTAAGCATGATATAGTCAATTCATAAAGCCACAAACATACCCACTCTAAATTAGTTCCTTTTTTTCAATACAAGAGCTACTGAAATATTTTCTTTGGTGCAAGGCAAGAATCATCTGTTAGTTCTGCAGACTGTATTTTTGCCCTAGGAAAGGTAAGTTGAGCCACATCAAAGGGAAGTGCAAAGTGACTGTGACCATGAGAAGCCCTACACCAACAGTTTCTACTCTGACACTAACAGTGCATTTCCACCTTCTTTGCTTCTTCATCCAAAGCTGAAAATGGGCCAAGACCACATGGATATGCAGAGGCATTGCCTCAGTGGCCTGAAGTTTAGCTATCATGACTCATTTATTATTCTAACACATTTTTCTGTTGTAAAAACATTCCAGAAAATTTACTCTCCCTATTCCTACTCTCTCCATTCAGCTTCCTCCTGTACAGAAATTTCACAAATGTTTCTTTTCACTGCATGTGAAAAAGTTGAATAAAAAGGAATAGCATTAACATCTGCAGCTTTTCAGATTTTTTAAAGGCTTATTATCTTGAATATTGCAACCTGGTAAAAGAAAAAAAAAATATTTGGCCTTGTTCATTAATAAAACAAAAGACACTCCACAGATCTTTAAACAACATTCTACAAATCCACAGTCTTATTGTTATTAAAAGTCTCACATTAAACCTGCTCCACTGACAAATATTGCATGACAAGGAACAAGTTCAGCTCATTTAAAGACTAGTGTTGCCTAGAGCTTGCCATCAACCCTGACTCAAGCGCCACGGTAATCCTTCCATTTGTTACAGACTGATCATAGCCTAATTTACCTAAAGTAAAAAATCAGAAAATTGCATTTCAATTTCATACATTTTCAAAGTAAGTAACTGGTAAAACCAGAATGATACATTCTCCCACTTGTAATGCTTTCAGTCAATGAGACCGTGGATCCAAGCAGTGCTGATTGCATAACACCTTTCTACACACACAATCCCTGCAGCAGTGCTGCTTGTTCCCAGCATAGCAGTAGTGTAACCAATTTCATGCCAGCGTTGGAAAAATTAGTATGCACGAAGTGTTGGTTCCCTACTGAAAAATTAATTAGTGCTATTTGTATGCATCACTCAACTTTTTGTTACAGTGAACAAGAACTGCATAGCTATTTCCTAAGTTTTGCTCTAACTTTTTTGCGCTGTTTTAAAATTCAATAAGCACAAATCACTGGTGTTTTATACAGCTAAACAACAAATTGCCTTGCTATGACTCCTACATTTATTTACTTAATGGAGACACTTATAATGCAAAGTCCTTTGAATACCAATGCTTGTTTCCATAGGTGCTCTCTCCTAATTTTAAGGGTTGTAAAAGAAGTATAACAAATGAGTAAAAAGAAAAAATTACACTGTACTCTAAATTCCTCTACAGTTTCTACATATCATGCCTTTAATTTCAGAATTCACATTTCAAGCATGGATATGGCTCAACATCTCACACAAAACACCAGACCTCATGTAAAGAGGTTGAGACAATTGATCTCCATGCATCTAAGTGGGATTTCAGTCTGGGATCATCTGGCATAAAGAGAAGACTGCTACTAACACTGACCGAGGAAACTCTGCATAAAGCAGCAGTATTTTTATTTCACAGGTATTAAAAAATAATTCCTGCCTCACTTAGCACTATTAACATTCACAGCATTATAAGTAGTGAAATAAAATCCTGAATAGCCAAAATGAGCAGCCTTACCAAGTTTCTCAGCAAGCACACAAAACTCCCAGCAGTGAGGCATTTCAATAACAAAATTTAAGTACAATACCTAGAAGTACTATGTATGACTGATTGTTATGTTAACACAACTATAAGACATGAGTTATTTATTTAAGCCTTTAGTAATCCTGTATCATATCACTGATGGTCTTGTCCTATTCAAAATCAATCTCAAATGCTTAAGCCTTTCAGGTAAGCTAATGTTGCCTCTCAGTCTTCATTGCAGGGGGAATGAAGGGCAAAGTAAATGATTAATGGAGCAGTTCATTAGTTTTTTTCATCACAAACTGTGAATAGGAGTTTCCATTTGACTGCCAAATTTCAGCCCATTTGGAAGGAAATGATATTGGCTGGATCAGTTGGGACACATGGTGAGAGGCAATTCCCATGCAATGTGTTTGTGGAGACAAAGCCATCCACCAGAAAAGTAACAGCCACAATTCTTCTACCACCCACTACCTAAAGGCCAAAGTGTCAGCAAAATTAATATATGGACAGTCAAGAATTTCCAGTATCTATCTTTTTTTCAAATATGCCATTAGAAGGAAATGCTGTAAACATAGTCATACACAAAGCAGCTTTAACTCTCCAGACAAAGGCTAGTGTAGTCTTCTAAAGCAATCTCCAGTCTGACACAAAACCCCAAAAAATTAAAACCCCTCAAATTTGTGAAATTCTGAATATACCAGCTTAAAAGATTTTCCATGAAGGCAGTTGGCAAAGCAAGTATGACTGAAGTTAAATATTTACTAAACACTACATTTGAAATATGCTAATGTCTGAACTGATAACTATATTTTTTAACAAACAAGTTCACTACTTGATAGTTGCATATCTCTTTTCTGAACCTTAAGCTCAGCTAAGCTTTTGGAAGCTAAAAAGTTAAGAGTTAAGCCAAACCTCTGATAAAGTTAATAATTCTACTTTTGCTAGAGCAAAATACGAGGAATAATCTGCCAGTGTTGCAGATACAGTCAGTATTTAAGCAATCAAATCAAAATCTAAAATTAAATAGATGTTAGGTTTAATCTGTGGTCCCATATGATTGTGGTGGTATTTGCAATTACCAAGAATTAATACTGAGCTAGATATTGGCCTAATTATAGAGGGTGTAAGGTTTGGGTTTCCTCCTCAGCCTTTAAGTGCTACAAACTTCCACACTAACTTCAGGAAGAGGAAGAAAATATGTGCTACATTCTACATGTAAAGCTACAGGTGCTATTTATCAGCAAATGTTGATGAACACCTGTTTTGGGAAAAGGTCTCAAATCTCAGCTCAGATTTAAATGGCACTTAAACTCTGTTTTCACTGGCTTCTGGTCCAAACTGGCCAACTCCAAAACTGGAAATCTGCTATTTTGAGGACTTACTCCCCAAACTCCTCCCATCTGCTACCAACCATTCCAAAGCGCAGCAGTAAAACCCAGGGGAACATCTGGAACAGTCTTATGGGTAGAAATACCTAATGAGTATCTCTAGCACTATAGCAACCTTGGTTGGATTAATTTCAAAGTGACTTTTATCAGCAAAGACTAGGCACGGCTAATTAAGAAATATTAATTCAGGCTTATTATTTTTTCACAAAAGAGAGCTAAGCAAATTCAACTGTATTCAACTGAGCTGTGAAGCCTGTTTAAAATCTATACAGAGGACAAAATCCAAGTAATAATTTCATAAAGACTAAAGCAAAGTGATACTTAATCCTTCTGGAATAGGAACTAGCAGAGCACCATTATAATTTTGAAGAAAGTCCAGATGAAACGCTATTACCTGATCAAGCAGGTATCTGCTGAGGTGTACAGAAATACTTCTAAAGAGATCAAAAGAAAGCACATCAAATTCAAACAAATAGTTATAAAACAGAGATCTAAATCAGAGGGGATCCTGCGCCACTTTACAGCCAAATACACCAGAGATGATGTAGGAATGAGATAATCAAATTTGCTAAAGCATTATTTCACCTTTTTTTTTTGTCAACCAATACATTAAAATGCCACTGTAACAAATGACACACCAATCTTAATGAGTACCTAACCTGGTTAGCATTAATGCTGTCCCAAACACGCTGCTGTTCTCACCCCTCCAGCCGCCTTTGACAAACCACACTGCTGTCCTGTTCTCTAAAACACAGCTTGCTGATGCCTCCAGTCGATGCACGGGCTGTCCCTAGCCCTGCTCCCCTGCTGCAGGCCATGGCTCCCACATTCCTACCAAAACCCTGGGCAAGAGGAGTGAGTCAGAGCCAGAAAGTGCTGCAGAAACACCTGGCTGTCACCCCCTCCTGTGCCCAAGGCTGTCAGCCAGCCCACGCCTTGCCCTCTCTCCCTGCAGCCACACCGACATCGGCCCCTGACACGGGGATGGGAGGCCTCTGCCTGGGGGAGGAGAGGGAAAGGAGCTGCCCCTTTCTGTACCAGAGGAGTTTCTGATCATTAAATTGCCCGTGCAACTCCAGCCTTAAGATACGTGTTGGACATAATGAGGACTAAGAAACCCAACCCAGCACACAAACACAATACCCCAAGCCTTGCACTTGCTGTTCAGTTAAAAATAATTTCAAGGCCTTCATAGTGGTGCTTTTTATCTTTATCAAAAAGCATACAGCAGTGTGAAGGCAGTGCTGCTGTGTGGCACATGTCCATGCAGATGCTCTAGATAAGAAGCTGTGTGACATATTATGCTCAGAGACAACTGATTGCACATTCATCTAACCCACATGACCACCCTTTCATATGCAGCTCCATAAAATACATATGCATGTAACAAAGCAAAATGCCCACATTCATTGCACAAGCAATATTATATTCAAAGTCAGACTTCTTTTTCGGAAAGATTAATTTTAATGAACTTACAAATAAAACAAATAAAATACAGACAAATTGAAGAGATTAAAGTGTACGATCAAGACAGGCTAAAGAAATTGTGCTGTGAATAGTTAATCACAAATCAAAAGTCTTCTGAAGCCAATTATTTTCCTAGGACTCCTTCAATTGTGAATATCCACTATGGAATGACCTATGCCTTTCCCCTATATGCTTCTCTAAAGTGCATTACAGGTACTACTAGCAATATCAAAGATTCCCCTAATTCAGGATTAAATTCCTTGTGGCAGCAGGGATTGGGGGTGGTGGGGTTCTTGCTAATTGATAAATCTTACAATTAACTCCTTTGGAGAGATTTTCAGCCATGAAAAATCCATTCTTTTTAAAATACCTACAAAACCATCTGTATCTTGGGATATCCCATCAGTTCTCAGGATGGGCAGAGGCTGAATTAAAGAACTTTATCCAAGTAGAAGATCATAGATTTGTATAATGGTATTGGTTAGAAGAGTCCTTAAAGAACATCCAGTTCCAAACCCCTTGCCCTAGGAAGGGCCATCTTCCACTCCACCAAGCTGCTTAAAGCCCTATCTAACCTATCCTTGAAATCTTCCAGGGATGGAAGGCTCCTAATTCCAGTGGTACAGAGGGGTATTACACACTCCCATGCAAGTGCATGGATTTCTACTGCAAACATGCACAATTGTGCTCAGGTTCTCAACAGCAAATTGGGAGCACTGGCCTTTTTTGCATTGCACACTTTTTTTTTTTACAGCACACATTTACTTAAGCAATTACTGTCTGCTGTCTTCTGTGTAATAAGCATTTGGACTGCTATTTTACCTCTTCAGTACATCTTCAGAAACAAGGTCTCAGCAGAATCTTCTCTCTTTTAATTGCCTAGTTTGACGCTTTAGTCTTTTCAAAGTGCTCCCTGTATTCTTTAAATATTTAAGGAGGATACAACCCCTTCATCTTTTGAAAAGGCCAGATTGTCATCCAGAATGCTTTGTTCCAGTTTGAAGCTCCATTGAACTAGAAGCACAAAGTCCACAAAACTGCCCTGATCTCTCATGAAGTTGCTCCCCTGCCTTTTTCCTCCACTGACAGAGTGACTTCCCACCCCTCCTTCTAATGCCCCTTTTACACATGAGAAGCTCTGTTAAGCAAATTATTCATCTTCAGATTTCTCATTGCTCACATCCCTCCTGAAGACCCCCTACTGCCATTTACACTATACTAAACCCCCTGTATAAAAAAAAAGAAAAACCAAAAAAACAAACCCCCAAAACCTTCTTTTCTAAGAGTTTTTTTTTGTCCAACATGCTGTGCTTGTGTTTGATAGTAACCCCTTTAACCAACTGCTTTCTCCAGTGGTTCTTTCCAGCCTTTATGATGTCCAAAGAAGTTTCTCTACTGTATAAACAAAGCACACTGCCCCAACAAAACACATTGGCTAAATACTGAAATGTAGAAAGATGCATTAAGCTGGGCTCTTTTTTCTGTTGCTTTGTTTAATTTCTGATATTAGGGGATCTCAGCAGAGATCCTGAAAATGCTTGATGGAGTCAAGCATTGATCCTGAAATGCTTTACAGTCATGGTAAGGAGGCAGACGAAGCTATTTGATGCTGAAAAACATCAAAGGAATTCAAGTTAGAAAGGATAGGGAAAAAAAGATGGAAAAAGACACAAGGACATGCAGAAAAAGTATATTTGGGAAGGAAATACAAATGCAGAGCTGGCAGAGAGAGGAGAACAGGAAGTGCAAATACTAATCTTAGCAAATCACTGGACATTAGAAGAAAATGTTTATAATCTAAAAGCCTATCCAAATACTTAGAAAGGTCAGTACAAGCTGGTTCATCATGTTTTAGCTGTGGGACAAAGCTCACATCCCATCTCTACAGGTTATCTGGTCACTTTTCTATAGCTGGAAACACAGGATGAAATTGAATGTTGTTGTACAACATGTGAAAAAAACTGCATCAGTGGATCAACATGCAAAAAAAATCTACTGTGAAATGCATGATTAGGAAAGGATGTGTATGGAACACATTTGCTTAATGTTTAAAATATTGATATAGGATCTAGCATTGTTTTCTTTATTTTATTAAAGTACCTATCTTTTGAGTGATCAGTAACTTAGATCCAGTCTTGGTTGGTGAAGAAGCTTAGAGCAGCAGCAAGTAAGCTTTAGATAAACACATAAAGTGGAGTTTGTTTTGCCATACAGATATAGGGCAAGCATGGGGGAATCTGATGATTTCACAGCATGGCAACACTTCTCTCTCAGCAATTCCTAAAGCTGCTACCATCAAATCACAAAAACTGCAGCCTTCACAGGTTTCTTTGATTGTTTTCCTGTAATTAAAACACACATTGCACTATATGTTTTCTACACTGTGAAAAAATTTCACTTTTACTTCTAGTATCACTTCTGAAAGCTTATTTCATTGCCAAAGCAGGTTTTTTTTCGTGTGTTTACTGGGGAGAAAGAAAAAAAAAATCTCACCTTTCAGCCTCTTACAAGTTTCCTCTCTGAAAACACTTCACAGAGAGCAAGCCCAGCTTGCACCCACTCCCCTTAACAGCAGACCTCAGGAGGCAGCTTGGGAGAAAAAGCAGAGAACAGACATGGAAAACAAGGTAAGAAAGAAAAAGGAAAATTGAGAGGAAAAGAGCAGGTTCAGAAAAGACCTGCCTGGGTGCAGAACCTCTCAAGACCTCCAGCCCAGTAGGAAACAGGTTCAAGAGGGCAGCACGCTGCTTCTGGGAGCACTCCTGGGCACCGGCTGAGGCAGAGAAGGGCAGAAACAAAAGGTGTTTCCTACTGCTCCTCCAGTACATCACCTGCCCAGCATTCCCACCAACTGCAGCCTCAACAAGCAGCTCTGAGGCAAAATTAGAGATAAAGGAAGACAAAAGGTAATGTGCTGGATTTACTAAACTGTATTTTTCAAAAGAATATATCATGTGTTCTACCTGTCAGTCCCTGTCCAAAGGAATTACACACACACATAAAAAACATTACAGAGAGAAAACTCATCATGAGCTGTACAATCTTTCACAGGTACTAGAAAGTAATTTTTTTCAGCAATGACCGAAATCAGTCTTTATCTTTCCTCCACCCCTTTTTCACCCCTCTCCCTTAGCAACTCTCACGAAACTCTTAAGCTTGGTTAGTGTCACTCATCTCTGTGTAGTGAGTGACATGAACTGTCCAGAAACAGAGGCACACTGTATGTCTGCTAGTTGACTGCTGGCTTTGAATAGGAGGACATATTGCCAAGAGTTTCTCCTGCAATTGCATCATTTAGCACTGACAGTGGCTGAGAAGCTGCTAACACTTTCAGAAGCTTTCAGACCCTATTCACAAGCCTCAGGGTGACAGGTCTGAGAGACAGAGGCTGTAGTCTCAGGACCAACTGCTACATCTTGGTTTTCAGCAACCACCTCCTCTGGAAGTGTGGCTCAAAACAAAGCCGATTAGAATTAATAACAGAGACAGGTAGGGAAATCCTGTGGGAGACATCCCTTAAAGCTTTGCTTGATCTAAATCCAGATGAAACAAATCCGTGAGGGATGTGCTTGTAGTTAGTTAGTGTCATGATTTATATTGAAGTTAAGTATGATGTCATTATCTTTTGCCTCCTTAGTGTACTTAGAAACCACAGACTGGAATAGAAAGACACAAAACATCCTGCCTACCCCAGATACACAGAATTTTTAAATGCACAGTGATACATATATTTAGATGGCAGTACTGGCAAAACAAATGCAATATTTACCCAAAAAATCCCTTTTATATGAGTGCTCTGATTAAAACAGACCTCCTGTCATGGGAAAGAAGCTACCAGGACATGAGCCCATTTTTAAAAAATGAATTAAAATGAGAAATATGAAAAGTCATCAAACATAATAAGGGAATCCATTAATCCAGTCAGAGACGCCATCCTTCAGAGGCATTGCCAAAACAGGAGTACCCCACCTGAGGATGCACAAGAAGCCAGAAGCAGAGAGTAATGACTCAGAAGGCTGACCAAACCCTACAAGGGGTCTTGGCAAGAAGAACTTGAAGATATCCAAAGTATTTGTCAACCTTTTGCATTTTATCAAATGCACCATTAATGCGTGACTCAACTGGAGGAAAAAAATACAAAGAGTGCAGATGGGCAAAGCTCAATATTTGAATAATGGCTCATTTCCATTAAGTTGTAAAAAGAATGTAAAATTGCATGGTGATCTATTAATCTGATTTAGTGATGGATAACTAAAATTATGAATATGGATTATATATTTTTAATGAGTATTCATGCTTTTAACGAGCATGAACATTGGTGAGTGTGAACATTAGTGAATGAATAGCAAGGCTTAAAAAGTTTTGGATCTGACAAATATAACTAGAACTCTTTCTAGCACGCATATTATTAGTATCTTGAGATTAAACAAGATCTATTGGAGCATGTAATTGTTGACAGATAAAGAGATCTTAAGTCATGTAAGCAGTTTCCTCTTACTTGGTGAATATATTTTAGAGTGCACGTTGTACTGCATGGAAATGTATTTCCTGCAGCTAAACTGAACTGACATTCCTGTCATTTACCAGGCTGGCAATGGAAAGAACAATGAAAAATACAAGGGTTGCTCAAATTTTAGTATAAGCCACTTAATAGTTATGAAAGGAAAGCTCAGGAGAAGCAATGAATTTGAGACTCAAAGTCCCATTAGAAGACAATCAGATGCCAGACTGTCCACGCCCAAGTAAACAATACTGCAATAAAGACATGCACCTGCACAGCCACACCAATCCAGCCACCAAGCTTGCCCAAGCTGTTGGTTCCATCTCACCTCCTCCACAGTATCCCGAGCTGCTCATATCCAAATTCAAGCACGTTATTTTTCATCTATTCATGCAGAGTGCAATAAAGACTCTTCCTAATAAAGTTCCACAAGTTCTCTACCCATTTTGTAGCAAACACAAAACTCACTTCATATCAGAATCAGTCTGCCTACCAGAGCTCAGGCTTGAGCCTATCCAACAGTGTCCTCTTTCCTTCTTTTTTGCCTCTTACAGTCTTATATAGCTGCTGTACTAGTGTCAGCAAGTGAAACACTTCATTCTCCTTCTCAAAGTACCTTTTGAAGCAGTATTAAATAGATAACGTCTATAGATAATATCTAGACAGCTTGAGGGCTATAAATTGCAAAGATCTTATTACACTTACAGTTACTATTTCACTTCAGATATTTACCCTTCATCACTCCTTCACTCTGTTATTCTCACTAGTTTTTTGGCATCATGATGGTTGCACACTTACAAGATGGAGATATGAAAGCACTGACATGAAGTTATACAATGGAAAATGCTTCTTTGAAAAAGAAAGATCTTTAGGCAAAAGGTGAAAAAACTATTCCCTGTTCCAGACAGAGCACACCAGAAACAACGTCTTGAGTGGAGCCTCTTGTGGAGCCAGAGATTGGAATCCAGAATTTTTGGCTCTCATTAATGGGATCTCATCACTTGAGCTCCTCATGCAGCACCTTTTCATGGCAGACGTGCTCAGGGCACTTCTTTGGTTTGCTACAACTGAGATTTTCAGACCATCCTTCCTCTAAACATTTTCCATGCATTTTGATCTAAAGTCCCTTTTTCCTATCAGCTACCTCAGCCTGCCTAAAAGATGTCAGTTACAAAAAAAGTAGCATTTGGCTAAATACCATGACAGCTCCAACCTTCCTTAGTTTTCCAATTTTGTTAATTCAGCCACAGAGCTCAATATGCAACTTTGATGCAGTTCTTTTTTTCACATATCAGTGAGTACACCTCTCAAGAAGACAATTTCCATTTTCTTTAGCATAACTGAGGTTTGCTTCGTTTTCATTTTCCCACCCTAGGAAGAACAGTCTGCCCTGAGCCTCAGTGGTAAGCAATTAAAATCTGGAAGCTAGCCAGCCTCTGTGGTACTGTGAATTCATTTCCCAAATACACATGTAATTCTTGGAGCTGAAGTCGAGACAATAAAATGTGTAAAACTTGACTATATTATGACTCCTCACTCAATGACAAAGCCCCTTTCATACAAAGAAATTGGAGCAAATCAGTCAATAATGAGAAAGTGCAGGCACTAATTATTTTATTACAAATCTGGAAAATATGCATAATTTAATTTTTGGAAATTAAATGTCCTACTGATAGAATAATAATTTTTTCAGGCGTGACATCATTAGCACTCCAGTTGTCTTTAATATTTCTCAATAATATACTTATTCTCACCATTAAAGCTGAGCAATATTCCAAATATCTGGACTTCAAAAGCTTATATTCTGTTTGCAACTATCAGTTTGATCCTCTCCAGATACTGCAGAAAAGTCCAAAAAACACCAGTGATTGAGGGGAAAGGACATTGTAAAAGCAGTGTTTTAAAGGTAACATAGCCCAGTAAATGCAATTACAGAATTTTTGCCCTGTATATTGAATGAAATGCAGAAAAATGGCAATAGACTTGCTGGAGGGTTCACAGGAAGGTCACGGCCACAGATGTCAGTGCCCCAGCCCAGCCACATTTCACTGCAAGGCTAAGTGACTTCCAGAGACTTGTCCCTGTGGATTGAACGTGGATTTGGGAAAGCTTCAGATTTCGATGCGGAAACTGAAGAAAAAGGGCAGGGGGTGGGGGAGAGAAGGAGACTCATCAGCCAAAGCATATTACATTTCCCACTGCACTCCCACAGCTCAGGCCTTGAAAGAAGTTAATCCTAACAAATCCATGTTATAAAATTTTTTCACCTAATTCATACAATCATTTTATTGTTTGTGTATAGTGTACCTATCCCTCACGAAGATTTAAACTGTGGTGTGCCGTACATATATTGGAAGATTAACAAAGTTGCTACAGCATGTGGCTTGTTGGAATCAAAGGGAACAGATTTGTTCCTATGTCCTATAACTTTTAAAATAAATTCAGTGATTTCACCTGAAATCCAATATGGTGTTCTATGCTATATAGTCATGATTATGACATTAAAGGTCAGTCAAGGTTTATTTTCTAGCCTTTGGTAAGTGGAGGATTTATTCTCGTGAACACTTTATATGCCAAAATTTAGCACTGTATTATTTGGGTTCTACAGTAAATGCAAACGTGTTTCTGAAATGTGGTGTAGATCCATTATGGAGCAAAGGAAAGCTTAGAATCTGAAAAAATCTTCACACACTTATATAGCAGTGCACAAGAGTAAAAATATTAAAAACAGTCCTTCATAAAATGCTCAGTAATTTTATTAACCTAATCCAAAAATAGCTCATAAGGAATTAATATTCATTCACCAGTGTCAGCATCCTAATTAAGAAAGACTTCTGAATTAACCAATGTATTCTTTTAGGCCAAGGTTCAGCAAAACATAAAAGTACAAGTCTAAATCCATTTCTGGCTGAATAAGTCTGCTTTATGCTTAATCCAAAGGGCTAAATCCATTTATTGAAGAGATAAAAGGGGTTTGGGGACAGAAATACATGGAGTGATACCAGTATTCCCTCAAAAAGAGTGACTTAAAAGGCTGAAAGATTATTTTACAAAGATAAAATTTGAGGAAACATGATAAGCATGCTGTATAACTAAAGTACATGCCACAGAGGGCTGTTGTAACACTTTTTTATTTAATGCAGTACCATGACAAAGGTATTCTGAATGAAACAAAGAATTTATTAAATCAAACCTGATCAAGCAAAACAATCTTTTTTGGGCAACCAATGCAGAGATTTCTCTGTCACATCATAAAGAAATCATGTAGAGAAGAATGATATTTAGTTCATGGAATGNTATGTATGTATATATATATATTTAATTAAAGAACAGTTGCCATTCAGATGTGGGCCACAAATGTACAACAGTCTCCAAGTGATATACAAAGATCAGAGATCAGTGGTCAGGAGGACAGGTGTGGTCAGCTGAATGTTTGGATTTTGTCATGACAACAGCATGCCTTACAACNAGAAAGACTTCTGAATTAACCAATGTATTCTTTTAGGCCAAGGTTCAGCAAAACATAAAAGTACAAGTCTAAATCCATTTCTGGCTGAATAAGTCTGCTTTATGCTTAATCCAAAGGGCTAAATCCATTTATTGAAGAGATAAAAGGGGTTTGGGGACAGAAATACATGGAGTGATACCAGTATTCCCTCAAAAAGAGTGACTTAAAAGGCTGAAAGATTATTTTACAAAGATAAAATTTGAGGAAACATGATAAGCATGCTGTATAACTAAAGTACATGCCACAGAGGGCTGTTGTAACACTTTTTTATTTAATGCAGTACCATGACAAAGGTATTCTGAATGAAACAAAGAATTTATTAAATCAAACCTGATCAAGCAAAACAATCTTTTTTGGGCAACCAATGCAGAGATTTCTCTGTCACATCATAAAGAAATCATGTAGAGAAGAATGATATTTAGTTCATGGAATGATATTTAGAGAAATAGGAATTTCTAGAGTTACTGGCAAGTTTTCATTTTGAAAACCTTATTGAACCCAATTCGTCAGTGTCTCAACCAGTTCAGATACCACAGAGACCTCTCAACCCATTCTGCACTTTCCTTTAAGCATTTGGTACTCAGATGTTTTGCACTTTGCTAACTGCATCACTGGTCCCCTAGTAACTATGTGCTGCTTGAAGATCAGCATTCAGATTCTCTTATATCAGCAAGACAAAGTAATGTGGTTACCTGACCACAGTATTAACTGCACTGCTGAAAAATTCGCCCTTTCACATTCTCTTCTTCTGCTTAGCCACAGTCTTTATCTGTTGCTCTTAAAAAGCTGACTTTTCTTCCCAGGTATACCTCTAAAAGTAATTATATATACATACATATATATATATATATATATATATGTATATATATGTATATATATGTATATATATATATTTAATTAAAGAACAGTTGCCATTCAGATGTGGGCCACAAATGTACAACAGTCTCCAAGTGATATACAAAGATCAGAGATCAGTGGTCAGGAGGACAGGTGTGGT
>VXAX01006491.1:138511-188315 GCA_013399835.1 Leptocoma aspasia | reverse complement strand
ACATTTAAAAAAAAAAAAAAAAAAAGAACAGGCTAGAATAGGACAGGATAGGATTGGATAGAACACATCATTTAGAATAATGCATAGAAAACAACATATTTCTTGACTAATTTACCACAGCAGTCCATTTACTTATAGCACAGCTGTTTTTCAGTTAATTTACACCACAACAGAGGATAAATATTCCTTTAAAATATCCAGACAAGCAAGTGACCTTCCTTTCTGATTCTGTATTTTCACAATCTTCAAAAAAATGCTTTCATCAAAAAAGAGAAACACCCTGTGAGGTAGAAGCAGCAGCAGTTATAGAGTGATAGCATTCTTTCCCCATTTCAGATCAGGGAGAATGGATTCCTACAGGAACCTCACAGCATGACAGTGGTTTTCCTTGTTACATTCCAGCAGTTACTTTTAGAACCATTTGCTCAGCATCACCCACATGCGAGTAGCCAGTCACACCACTTAATGGGAATAATTTTGTCTCTGCATCGCAAGCACACACACATTTTAGTGTGCGCTTTAGACCAGAAGAAGACATGATGAAAACAAGCCTGTTGCACTGTACTTCAACTTGGAAACAAATGCAATAAATCATTATTTCCCTTACATGTTCTGAGGCAAAAACACAGCTTGGATCTTTCACCAGTTTCTAGAAGAGCTCAAATCAGCAAACTGACTTTGGCATGCCAGGTTGGGTAAGCAGCCAAATGTGGACAGTGAAGGCTGGTGAAACCAAGGGCTTTTACATTTTAAGATTGGTGAGAAAAGCCTGAAAAACTAGGGGTTGACATCTCATAGGAAAATTCAGAGAAAATTTAACCACCATTCCATAGAAGTCAGGTTCTTTGCATGTAACACTAGGACGTAAAGAACTTGTCCTTACTTCTACTAAAAAAAAAAAAAAAACTATGATAAAGCGCTGTTTAAGGAAGAAGATCAATATATTTCAGATATATATTGCTGAAATGCCAGATATTCAGTTGTGCACCAAATTTTCACCACTAGGTAAATTTAAGCTGTCTCCCAAGCAATACCCCATGATCTCGCTATACTATAAGCTGCATTCACTTGTCCAGCTCATGAATAAAATATTATGATATAGCATGGACCTGCTAGTGCAGTATCTTTAAATATTAAAAAACTTTAAACTCCTCTCTAGAGAAAAATATTACCTCTGCTTCCACAAAATGGATAAAGAGTCTTGTCTTAAATCAAAGCAAATAATTGGCAGAGTTGGGAATGAAGTACTTGGGATACAACTGTATGAGCCAAGCCTTTGTCTTTACAGAAAAGATAAATCCTCTTGAAAAACATGATTTGGAAGACGAGCTTTCACTGAGGTAGTACAGAAACATTCGCATGCAGAGAAGAGGATGATAACAAAGCAGGTTATAAAAAAGGGTGGCCAGTTTTCTGAAAGATATGCTCATAGCAGGGGCAGCAGATTCCTATGCCAGTGAGTAATCCTGGATGTGCATAGAACAGACTTCAACATTACTGGTTCGTTGCAGGTCATCTTCCTCAGTATTTCATCAGCAAAGAAGAACTCATGAATAGCATCAGTAATCCTGATGGAACCTGTAGTTCCATGAATCTGAAACTTCGAATGCTGACAGAGGCAGCAGATGTCTCTGAATCTCCAATCTGTGTGTTTCCATACTCTGTGCTAAGCATCCTATGTCAGTCCTTGCTAGTCAGAAAACACCAGGCTCCAAATACCCATGTGCTGAACATTTTCCAGTTTTGACAAGGATTTAGGTTTCTTCAATCACTTAAAATTGTTGTGCCTAAATTTGGTAAAAATGAACTTCCTATGAAAATGGGCATGATTCAAACAAAGACTGTAATTCTCTTGCACACTGCTGGCACAAAACTGCACCTACCTCAATTTCTGCTATATAACACCATTTAGGTATTATGACCAGTTAGGGACAGTATCATGAGGACAAAAATTCTGTTATAAGGAGCAAGACTACGATCCAGAAAAAATGCTGATAATAATTTAAGACACCTTTTCAGATCAAAATTGATAGGGCTGTGACTATATCTGCAGTTATTCAATATTACCTTGTGTAAGAGTAGCACTAGCTGTATGGCAAATGACTCTGAGAAAAACACATCTCATGACTTTGAAATTTCTTTTTCCTGGGCAAAGATTACTTTAAGACATAAGAGCAATTTCTGCAGCACAGAAAGTATTTGTTCCATGGTTTTCATCACCTGCATCAGGACTACGGCATATAAGAAGTTTTAACTGTTGGGAAATGAAGATGCTACGATGCTAAGTGTTATGTGTTTGTACAAACACACAATCACAAAATGGCTAGGTTGGAAGAGACCTTCAAGATCATTGAGTCCAACCCATACCCTAACACCTCAACTAAACCATGGCACTGAGTGCCACATCCAGTCTTTTTTTTAACACATCCAGGGATGGCGACTCCACCACCTCCCTGGGCAGCCATTCCAGTACTTTATCACTCTTTTTGTAAAAGACTTTCTCCTAATATCCAACCTGTATTTCCCTTGGTGCAGCTTAAGACTGTGTCCTCTCATTCTGTAAGTTGGAGAAGAGACACTCTGTCTGCCTGGAGAAGAGACCAACCCCCACCTGACTACAACCACCTTTCAGAAAGTTGTAGAGAGTGATAAGGCCACCTCTGAGTCTCCTTTTCTCCAGGCTAAACATCCCCAGCTCCCTCAGTCATTCCTCACAGGGCTTGTGTTCCAAGCCCCTCACCAGCCTCGTTGCCTCCTCTGGACGCGCTCCAGCGTCTCAACGTCCTTCCCAAACTGAGGGGTCCAGAACTAGACCCAGCACTCAAGGTGCACCTCACCAGTGCCGAGTACAGGGGGAGAATGACCTCCCTGCTCCTGCTGGCCACACTGTTCCTGATACAGGCCAGGATGCCATTGGCCTTCTTGGCCACCAGGGCACACTGCTGGCTCATGTTCAGCCAGCTGTCGAACAACACCCCCAGGTCCCTTTCTGCCTGGGCACTGTCCAGCCACACCGACCCCAGCCTGTAACGCTGCAGGGGGTTATTGTGGCCAAAATGTAGGACTCAGCACTTGGACTTATTAAACTCCATCCCACTGGACTCTGCCCATCCATCTAACCACTCCAGGTCTCTCTGAGAGCCCTCCTACCTTCCAACAGATCAACACACACTCCCCAGCTCAGTGTCATCTGCAAATTTACTAATAAAGGACTCAACCCCCTCATCCATGTCATCAGTAAAAATATTGAACAGAGCTGGCCTGAGCACAGAGCCCTGAGGGACACCACTGGTGACTGTCCCCAGCTGGATGCAGCACCATTCACCATCACTCTCTGGCCTGGCCATCCAGCCAGTTCCCAACCCAGCAAAGAGAGCTCCTGTCCAAGCCATGGGCTGCAGCTTTTCCAGGAGTGTGCTATGGGAGACAGTGTCAAAGGCCTTGATGAAGTCCAAATAGACAACATCCACAGCCCTTCCTGCATCCACCAGGCGGGTCACCTGGTCATAAAAGGAGACCAGGTTGGTCAAACACCACCTACCCCTCCTAAACCCTGCTGGCTCGGTCTGATACCCCAATTATCCTGTAAATGCTGCATGACGACACTCAATATAAACTGTTCCATTGCCTTACCAGGTACTGAGGTCAGGCCGACTGGTCTATAATTACCAGGATTCTCCTTCCCACCCTTTTTGTGAACTGGCGTCACATTGACCAGCTTCCAGTCATCTGGAACCTCACCTAAATAACACATTAAATAACAAGCCAAGACATTCATCTAAAAACAAGTGTTCAAGGTCATCATCTGACTTTGTTCAACTTAACATCTGGCTGAATTTTCTAACTGAACTCTGCCTCCCTGCAGAGTTGACAGCATGCATGGGTACTCCTGAAACAAAACCATTTATGCAAAGCTATGGAATGTGAAAGCATCTATTCCCAACCCAGATAATCCTGTGCTCTCACATGCCCAGCTCCACTTGTAGGCAATTTCCTCCTGGAATTCATCGCCACCACCTTCCCATCTCCCTCATGCTCTGCTTGCTTCACCAGCTGCTACCAAAGGCAGCTACTTCTGAGCTATGCAAAACACACTTTTTTTGTTTGTTGGTTTTTGTTTGTTCGGATTTGTTTGTTTGGTTTGGTTTTCTGTGGGTGGCTATGAGTGGGAGCCTACCTCAATGTGCATACTGCACTACAGCATTTCATCTTCCCCTCCCAGGGATGCATCCGGCCACCAACACCCAACCCCTTCAAGGTTGGTACTCTGGCTTCACAGCAAGCAATTTCACAGACCATGAGTCCTCTCAGTATTGTCTCCTAGGCTGATCCATTAAGGAACTGCACAGTCTGTCTGCAATGTTTAAGTAGCCACTGCATTCATAACTGTAAGTGGGGGAAAATGAAAACAGCTCCACAAGCTTCAACATTGGCTTTGCAAGGCCACCATGCTCACACTACTCACAGGCCTCCTTCAGGACTCCCTGCTCTAATAGAAACAGGAACGACATCCTAAGCGTTAAATGAGCAGAATTTTTGGGAAATGGTGGTGTTAAATTTTGTTAAATACAAAACATCATTTCTGCCTTGTCTGCACATTAAAATGGAAAGTTTTCCATTAAATGCTTGGCTAACTTATAGAAGATTGTTGAGACTTAATCCAGTAAAAGGGAATTATTCACCAGCGCACACATGCGGGTTGTGGACTATACTGGAGGGTATTTATAGCCCTTGCATGATTGTCATGTTGCCTCGTATTGTTTAGTCCTTGGTCTGTTTGCCATGATGAGGACACATACTGAAGGAATAATGCTGATGCCTTCATCAACAAACACCAACTAACTCTGTCACCTGAAATGCTGTAAAACCATGTAGCTAAACCTCAAATAATTCAAAATAAATAGCAACCACCACTTGGAGCTCATTTTAGCACACAATTGTGTGCACTTCAGAATTCTGCCTAGAATTCAGATACACAAATTTCCACTTAATCTGTGTCCAATTCATATTTTGTCACAGATAATATGTGTGCATGCACTAGATCACTCATATGTTTACAACTCATAAACCTAAGATAAAAAATAATGTATGACCCTCATCGACACAGAGACTTGCAACTAAGTTGCTGGCATGGCATTAATGGAAAAATAGAGTAACTTTGAGCAAGTTTGCCCACTGTGAACTCATTTTTACATAGCTACATTTTTTTCAAAACTAGCTGTGTATAGCATGTTGACCTTTTTTTCACTACAAGGAGGCTTTCTGTGAAGGGGAGGAGACAGAGAAAAGAGCAGAGAAAAATAGAAACAGATCACAGGTCATTGTTAGAACAGGTTTTATTCTCAGATTTGAACAAAAGTGAGTATCAGCATCAATTTTAAAAGATTAGTTGTATCAGAGGGAGGCCTCAGAAGGCAGTCATTTTCCAGATACATTCTTCCTATTTGTAAGACATCAAAGGACAAAGCCCAACTTTTGTCTTTCTATTTTCACCTTTACTTTTATTTCCTTTTTAAGCAAAAGCTCTCAGTGACAATGCTGGAACATCAGAAAGATTGAGTCATAATAAAAATCTATATCTATATATGGGCATACATAATGATAATGTGCAAGGATATGACAGTGACTTCATCCTTTAGGGTCTGAATCCCAAGAACATTAATTTCTTTTTATTAATGGAATAGGGAGGAAGAAGAGAAAGCAGCATCAGAAAGCTAATAAGAAAGAAAATGTGTCAGCTTAATTCAGTAAACTTAATTACATGAACATATGTAAATAATGCTACACAAAATGCCCAAATAAGGCAGAAAATGCTGAGCTGTAGAAGACATACTTTTGACAAGGATTTCCTCAAGGCAAAAGTTTTCATGCAGAAGAGCATTTTCCTCTTTCACCATTACTGCTGCCTGACAAGGGGCTTTCCAAAAAACAGAAGTTTTCTTTGGATGCTATATTTGGACAATGGTTTCTGCACCAGGAGTTAAAGGTCTTCTGTGAGCTGCAAACACTCTGAACTCAGGGCAGGAGCTCCTACCTCACATCCCCCAGAGGACTGGCTTTCACCTGACTCTCCACACATCACACCAACTTGCAAAGGTTAACCTGAGCATCACTTGAAATTTTCTCCTTAAAATACTCAGTTATTCATAATGTATTCCAAACATGAAATATAGTTTCCTATATTAAATATTCATATCAGATAGGTTTTCAGTTGTAAGAAATGAATGCTATTTTAAAGGCCCTAAGTCTGAAGTATGTAACGTTAAAGAATATAAACATTTCACAAACTGACTAGTATTTATATTGCTTTCAAAGCCTGTGACATATGTATGATGTATCTGACAATCTTAACTTTTTACAGCTATTGATTTAGAATTAATTTAGAATTACTACAGATTTAATTATATGCTAAGCAGTCAATGCTGCAAAGCGACACATCTGACTGCAGAGACAACTTGGGTCAAATTAGAATTGGATATTCAATTAGTTTGAGCTTCTTGATGTTTGTGCGTGTTTTTTTCCACCCCTACTGAATGTGTGACTTGCTTATTTAACAGTATTGTGAGAGCACAAAGTAAGAGAAACCTAGAGAAATAATTATAATTTTAAAAATCCCCCAAAACCACTAGCACATTATAGAGTAAGGAGAGAAGGACTCTCAAGCTGTACTTTTTGTAGAAGAAACAAACTACCCAGGCCTTCATACAGGCAGGGAATATAAATATCTCAAGCTAGAAAATTCAGACTTGAGGAGCTTATTAGACCCTGGAACCAGAACTATTCAGTTTGCAGCAATTTGAGCTAAGGCATCCTAAACTGAACTTGTAACTTCCACGACACAATAGACTCACTTGGCAATATATAACTCATGGTACATAGAAGCATAACAAGGCAAACTCCTTGAAGAGATCACTGGTTCTCTGTATTAAACCTAATCCTGTTGCATACTTGTAATATAGCTATAAAATATAGTAATTCTTCTTGTAGAAAATTTAAAACAGTTTGATAATTTTTTTCTTGTAAATTTTATTAGGATTTTTCTCTTTTCCTAAATAAAGATTAGTCAAAGCAGTACATCTCTCCTGTTTTTCCAATAGCCAGGCATTTCCAAAGCAGGCTAGAGAGCCATTAAACCATGTTCAGATGGGCAGCAGGTGTATTGAATAACCTTCTTTGCCAATTAATGTAGCACTGGCTGTAACAGCAGTAACCCTCTACTATTCATAAAGGAGAGGAGAAATCAGAGATTTTTAGGAAAAAATGTCCTAAACTCCCCTCAGTTATATCATTTATATCTGATCTATAATGTACATCTGCGAAAGATGCCAAAGGAGACAACAACAATCCTGTTTAGGGTAGAAGTGAAGCTCAAGTTTGCGAGTGTCCACTGCTACCCACCCCAGCCCTGCACATGGAGAATAACCTTGCCTGCTGTGGCAAAAAGGCCTCAATTCAAAGATAAGAGTCAGGGATTTACTGCAATTTATGGGAAAGTCTTGTAGCACAATGAAAAATAAAATGTTACAGCGAACGAAAATGATTTGGTCTGCATTTACTTTCATATTTTATTTTATAATATATTTGATTAACTCAGATGGCTTTGAAGATTTAAATAGCAACATGGATAAAGTTTTGCACTGAAAATGGAGAAGGACATTATAAATCCTGTCAGGAAAGGCTATAGGGAAAGCAGAAAATGTGACAGATGGAGAGGAAATACTGCAAGGTTTAGGTACATGAGGAAGCTGTCTGAGTTTGAAAATCAAGCATATTATTTAGTTAATTATTCCACATCCTAATCTAGGCAATGAAACAATTAACTAAACTTCAAAGAGCTGGTATCCATGCAAGTATAATTTGACTTTTTTTTTTTTATTTTGGCATCTCAGTGAAATAAATATTTACACCCCTTAATGACTATTCTTGCAGTCAGGCTTTAAAAACCAGACAAGCAAAGAGTTGCTGGTTTGCACTTCTAAGAACTAAAAGAAATTGCTGAAGAGCTTGATTTGGTTTGGGTTTCTTTGTTGCTGTTGTTAGATTTAGGGGGTTTTATGTTCCTTGGTGATAGTGGTGATGCTTTGTTTTGAGCTTTTCTTTAGAAAAGCTTAGCCACAGGACTAGATTTAACCCAAGGAATAAAATGCAATGTATTAAGAGCTGCACAAAGAGTTGTAGAAAGTGACTCTATTATCCATCCATGCACATGCACTGCAACACCAAAGCACTTACAGGCCAACACAACCCTTTTGTCATTTTCATGGAGAACACAGGAGGCAGGGGCAAAAGCTTCTCCTGAACTCTAACAGACAAGGAAGGAGATAACAATCAATCAGATTTAGAATCATGCAGCAGGTATCTTGCAGCTCCTTTCCATTTTACTCCCATGTCTCAGATGCTGAATTTTACCACTGACTTTGAGTCTCAGGCTTACTTCAAATATATGCATTGAGGCAAGAAATGAAACAGCACAGGAGATATTCTGTGCTTGGGGCTGCAAGAACAAAGACAACAGCTGAGTACATTTTACACTCAAGCTTCCAGGAATTTAGTTTTAATTTTTTTCGACCAGCTTAGATTTGTAGCAAAAATGACCCTCTCTGGCAAATCAGAAACTCACTCTTAATAAAATGAGAAACACTATATAGAGCTGTTTTGCCTGTATCTGTAGGTTTCCACATCACTGAGGCAGGCATTGTTTTCTAAACTTGTTTTTTACTGAGCTAATTAGAATAAATAGGTTTTCCATTTTTTCCTCACCTCTTTGGTGCCGACAAGCACTTTAGGGAATTCTTAGCTGGGTTTTATCAATTAGTTGATCAATCACTTTTCTATTAGAGACACAAACATTGAAGATATGATTGAAGTACAAGGTTATTTAGTCTTCTCACATTCGGTGGCAGCTACAAAACAAAGCAGCCAGCAAAGTGATTAAAGTGATTAAAAAGGGTCAAATAAACCATAAAGAACACTCTTAATTGTATTCATAATAAAGTTATCTTTACCACAGCAGTCAAAGCAGCTGAGGATACTCTGAGATCTGCAGAGTACTAATGAGCAAGGGAATAAAGCACAGGACTCAGAGTCAAAATCTGAAGAGGCGCATGAGATGTATAGAAAATACTGGGGTAAACACGTCCGATTCTGAAGGACGCAATTATGCTCAGGACATCAAGTCTGCAGTGTCTTAAGCCTCTGCATTTCAAATTCCAGATTTTATCCTCAATCCCTCTCTTGGGGCTAACAGCAACATACAGATACGTGAGACACTTCTAATTGAAATAGATATTAAAGGTATGTACTCAGATACTGGAAAAAAGCCCTGTTGGGAAGTTACAGCAGTACTTACAAGATGAGCTTTCATGTGAACATGAGCTACCCTGTGCCCTCTACTTTCACCTATCAGCCCCTGTTCTTATGCTCCCCTCTGCTTCCTAAAAAAAATCTCAACGGATGTCCTTTGTCTGAGGAAATTTCCTCATCAGCCTCACAAAACCTCCTGCCCACAACCCTTTGTCACCACAGCAGCACCCTGAGCCTACCTGAGATCACTGAACAATAGAAGAGATGGAAAGAGGAGCCATCAGAGCCCCGTCATGAACAGATCCAGTTCCAGGATGGCCACACTGTCTGTCTTGGATTCACACCAGGCATCAACCACTTCTGGGTGCTGCTTTCCCTCTGCAGAATTTCCTAACTATAAATTGAAATCTGTGGGACTACAAAGCTCTTTGCTGATAAACACCAAACACTGTGGAGGGCAGGAGTGGGTGCCAGAACAGCACATGGAAGATGCCATAGGTAGCCAATACAGTTAAATAAAACCCAAAACCACACCTTCTCAAACACCGGGGGAGTAGAGGGTCACAGTAATACTGCTGCAGTTGTAACACAGAAGGGACAGCAAGCCAGAGATGTTGCACGTGGCTTAACAGCTCACATACCACAGGGCCTGAATGAAAGGTTTTCACTGTACTACTGTGCAAATACCACAGAGTATTGTTAAAAGTATGTCATATTTGCAGATCCTGGCTGCTGGAATTTGCCGATGGCACTGAGTCTCCGCGCTGGCACAGCTTTCCGTGGGCTCTGCACCAGCTGATTTGTTCAGCTCCGCTGAGAAAAGTAAAGGAAGTCCCAGCAAAGACAAGTATTTGACTTCATACATTCACAAAACCAATACATGAGAACCTCAAAACCTTCACCCACAATCTGTTTCACATATCTGAATGAGAAACACTTTAAAAAAATATGTTCAACATCAGACTGCAATATTCATGATGATGACTTCACTGTGCTTACCTTGAGCAGATTATCTTCATAAAACAAAATTCTACTTAAAAACTCAAGCATGTATTTTACAGGAAATTTGAAAACCCCAAAGATTCATTTCTTCAAAATTTAAAACAATAGTTGGCATTAAAACTGAAAATAAACAAACAAAAATATTAAGTTGTAAGTTTAAACAAAATACAAGGGTGTCTGTACAAGTAAAAGCTTTTAAATTCTCAAGCCATCATTACTCGGACAAAAAGCAGGCCATGAAAGTATCCTGCTGAAAATGAGACATAGAATTAGCAATGAAAACAGAAAAGAAACTAGAACATATAAAATACATATGAGAATAAAAGTGAGAATGTGAATGTATAAGGCTGAAGAAAGGTAAGGGAAAGAGCATAAAAATAATAGTGGTAAGAAAGATACAGCAGATCTGCAAAAAGTGAGTGGCAAAACTGCAAAAGATGATGTAAAGTACATAAAGTACACAGAAATGCTCTATTTTTTTTTTCTGTTCTGTATTCAGAATGAAGCAGGAGGATGCATTCACCTCATGCAAAGTTGTGGATGGAATAGGAATTCTGCCATATGCGATAAAGAAGGATGTTAAGCAATATCTGCTAAAATTAAACAATGTTCAAATCAGAAGCCTGGATAACACATACTCCTGAGTGCTAAAGGGGCATGCTGAGGAGCTTCCCTGAACTGCTAATATTATTTTTAAACAAACCTTTGAAAAATGGGGAAATTTGAAAGAAAAAGAACTGCCAAAGGAGACCTAATATTTAAACAAGGATAAAAGAGATGGGCCACAGACCTCTAGAATAGTTATTTAGCATTCAGTAAAAGGAGTGATTAATTTGAAATTTCATCAACAAAGAATTAGAGGCTAAAAATCTAATTAATGTCAATCAGTTATTTTAATGGAAGGCTGGTCTTGTAAAACAAACCTATTGTCTTTTTGTGAAGAGATAACAGGTCTGCTTGACAAAGGCAATTGTATGCTATAGTGCACTTGATTTCTCCATGGCATTTGACTTCGTACAACATGACAACTCAATTAAAAAATGATGACGTGGAATTAACAGAGTGTACTTCAGTTGGATTCAATTGTAGTACACTCATAGGTCTCAAAATGTTCTCGATACCAACAACTCCTCCTCTAGTGGAACGACAAGGAATTCATTCTTCATCTGATGTTATTTTTATAAAAAAATATAAAATGTCCTGTGTTCACAGCAGTAGGTGAGACAGCTTCTCAGGGTTAGGAAGGAAAGTGAGGTGGCTGAGAAATAAACCGAGTTCCTTCCTACATGGAGAATGTAACAAAATTCATTTTAATAGAACAAATGCAAGACAATACAAGGGGAATTCCAAATGGAATTTTAATGTGCTGAATGGGAAGCCCAGAATTTTACTTGACTTGCCTATCTAAGGAATTTGGTTTAGATATTTGTCAAAGTTTTTAAATTAAGAGCCTATGCTTCCTACAGAATTACAGAAAAGAAATAGACACTTCCAGGGTTGTATGGCTGAAGGCTATCAGTTGGTCACTGCCATGAGAACCACCCACTTTGGGAATTTGGAGAACAGTTTCAGTGGAAGTGAGATTAAAAAAAAAAAGCCAAAGGAAAAAGAAGAATGAGAACTTCAGGAAAATCTCTTGAAATATTTTCTTAGTGAAAAGCATCTATTACATTCTTGAGAGGAAAAAATAACTATATAAAGCTTAGACAAACAGAAATCATCCCCATTTCATATTATTTGTGAGCCCTCTGACAGAATACCAGCATAACATCCACAATTTAAGAAACATGTGGAAATACTGGAAAACATTAAAAGGAGGACCACAAAAATTACTCCAGTCTAGAAAACATGATTTATGATCTGAGACTTATGAAGTGCAACATACTCGGATCATCAAAGAGAAGGTTATAAGCTGACTTCATCACCACACAGGTATTTTCACACATAAAAGCTATCTGATAACAGGATGGAAATAGTTAATCACACAGACAATGGCATAACTAACTTCCAGTCACTGGATCTCATTAGCAAGTTAAACCTTGAAAGAAGCTTTTGATTACTTTCACAGCCAGGAAAATCAAATTGAAATATTTTACCAGGGGATTCTGCATTGCTTGAAGTCTTTAAAAGAAAATTATGCCATCCTTTTAGAATATATTTCTCTTTTTTTTTTTTTTTCCCTGCAAAAATTCTCTGCAGTAAGCAGGCTTTGGACTGATAGGAAAGATCACGCATTGACTTTCAGGGGCAGAAAGACTATAAAAGTAAGACTCCAAACCTTTTGCCTGCTTATTTCTCTTCATTCACAGGTTCTTGCCTTCACTCACAAGTTTCCTTTCTCTGCAAAGAGTAAGATTGAATTCTCTTCTCCCTTAAGGAGATGATTTTACTGAAATACCATATTCTAGGGCTTCCAAAATCACTCACTGAGGTCAGAAACAACACCTTCTCCCTTTCATGCAGCTAACTAGACTTACTCCAAAGGAAGAAGAGAAAGGATTCCATTTAACTTATTCTACTTTATTAGAGCTGAAACACAATCAAAACTTTAAACTAGGAAAATGGTGCTATGAACTTTTTTTTCTGATGAACTCATGTAATCATACCTCATAAATTCCCTTTTATTCCAAGAGTATCATGTACTGGGAGGTTTTGTCATCTCTCCTGCTCTCTGGAACAGTCTCCAGAAGACAAAAGAGCTTTAATCTGAATAAAGGGGTATTTGAGTTAAAAAAAAAAAAAAAAAAAAAAAATCTGTTATTTCCTCTAAAGAAAATAAATTCTCTAGTGGTTCCTTTGGGCCTGAAACCCTGTGAAGTAAAGCTTGTACATTCCAGTTTTCATAGTGATTGTCAGCATGCCAAGATATAAGGTGAAAATAGGTAACAAGTAGCCGTGGCTGAGATTGTAATTGCACTGAGGTTATGACAATTAGAAACAGGGAATAAACCTCCAGAAAAATAGGATTGCAGCATGCATTTTGCATGGGATTTGAGAAACACAGTATATGTGTCTGTCAATGAAACAAGCTGAGTACCCAGCACAGGGAGTCACATTCCCAGAGCCACAATTGACCCCAAAGCCTCATGTTTCCTAAATGCACAAAACCTGTCACCGAAATTCTCTGTAGATGCCTAGAAACAAGCTCCTAGAAAAATCCCTGAGAGCACCATGCACGAACCTTATAGCAGAGCTAAAACCAGGATTTATGCCTCAACTAGATTGTCCATCTATTCTGTGTTCCAGAATATATAGCACAAAGACTGAATTTTGTTCTTACCTGATTAGTCTTCACTGTTCAGGGCTAGACACAGCCCTGTGATACACCAAAAAAAAAAAACCTTCAATGAAAACCGCAGGCAAAGAAAATCTTAGTCATCACATGCAAAGAAATCTCTCAAAAGAAACAACAAAGAAAATTTGTGCCTTCTTTCTAAGACTGATAAACCACCATTATGAGCAAGAGTCACATATACAACAGGTAGCTAATGCTGCTATTTGGTGGCTTCCAGAACCATCTGCTTACTCAACAGGATGTCAATGCTCTGAATTACAGGGAGATATTCTTCATTACATTTGCACAAAAAAATTATACAGCATCTGTTATTGATGGTCTCCATTATGACTGGACGACCACAAGTCTTAGTCATAGTCCCTCATCTGTCCACAGTGTCATATCACCCATCTGGCATCTTCTAATATTTTCACCATGCCACCAAGGTGTGCATAACACAGTCTGAACTATGAAGCAAGCCCAGCGTTTCAAACACCAACAAGTTTCAAAGAAAGGAGGTAGCCTATTGCTAAGTACTTGCAAAGCAGATCGCTAAGCTTGAGTGCCCCTTAAAAAAAAGACATCACAAGGCATAAGGATCCCCAAGAGCCTACTACAGCCTCCCTGGGCTGTGAGGCCCTGCTCCACGTGTCCCTGGGGAGCACTGTGTAGCAAGGAAAACACTCCCAGCTCCTCAACTTCCTGAAATCATTACACTAGAATTTAAGTGTAGCATGCATATGGCTTCCTTCATTTACACTGAAATAAGTCTTTCTTTTCCTCAAGTAAATAATCTTTTCAGGTTCAAAAAAGCACCAGGATGTTTTTATCTTTATCATAGTTAGAAAACACAGCCCAGCTGCCACGGCCATTCTTCTCTTTCCAAGTGTTTGAATAAACCTCACACACAGTTTCTTTCAGTCAATAAATGTTTGTATGGCAGAAAAAGACACTTCCTTATCTGTTTTGTCCCCAAAAAACTTAAGGTTTCTTGCAAAACTCTCTGGGCCTTGATCTAATCCTGTTTTAGGAAAAAAAAATCAGGTGGGGAAAGGCAGAGAAGGAGCATCAACTTGGGCAGTAAAACCTTCCAAAAGCAAATAAAGTCATCTGTGTTATTATTGTAAAGTGTCTATAGAGCTGCCAACCAATTGTTGGTGCAAGAAAGATTATTTTTAATATCAGAACTGTTTCTAAGAGAACGTATATTCTCAAGATCAAATCTCATGCAACACCATCTGGATTTGGGTCTAGACAACACCCCTGACATTTTACAGTACTTATCAGCACCCCAGTTAAGTGTTGCTGACAGGGGCTGTGGGAAGAAAACCGGGCAGGCAAGTTAGGCTGGAAACCACAGGCTCCTGGGGTCTCTCTCAGGCAGGTTCCGTGTCCACGTCCAGATCATCGTGCCATTGTCTGCAATGGCTTTAAGATCTCTCCTGCCACGAGCTGACAGCTTCCACTGAGGTAGAAGGAAAAGCAAAGCAAGCAGCTAAATCACACCAATACTTTGCTAAATAAATAAATAAACAGAACTTGTTGCACATACCATGTATCCTTATACTTAGCAGCAACACATGGTGAGCATTTGCAGCTCCCATACATTGCAGATTCTTTAAGTCCTATTTAACATGAAGAGAAAAAAAATAAACCAACAAAAAACCCTCAGAATATCCAGATGTTTCTGAAAAGGCCAACATTGTTTCTCATTTCACTGCATATGTTATTCCATCATCTAGAAGTTTTACAATACATTTCGTATTACCTTTTCAGGTCAGCAGTTTTTCAAGCTTAGTGGGCTCAGAGCCTTTAGCACCTCCGCAATTTTTCCAGTTTGGCTTTTTCCAAAGGTGGGCTACCATCCAAAAACCCAAGTTCCACCTCAGGGGTGCTCTCCCATTCTGCATTTCTAGCCCTCATTTCTGATTCTGTCCCAAGGCAGGCCAAGTGAGAGGAAGAAAAAAAAGTCTAGGTTTAAATTAAATATTCAAATGGCATTTCTTTAAAGTTTAATTTAATTTTGTAACTTTCCTAACGGAAATTCACTCCAACACCTGTGAGAGAACAAAAGGAGTGAGTCTCAGGACTGAATTCAGAGAGCACCAGAGTCACTACAATAAAGGTGAACTCTTTTGCAACACAAGTTTGCCACCAGTTCCATCACAATGCTCTGGACTATTAATTCCCATGGGGCATGACTGCAGGTGTCCAACTCTGTGACTGGCATTAGGTTCAGCTGCCACACCTGCAGAGCAGGTCACAGGAGGAGGAAGTTCCCAATAAAATCATCCTGCTCTTTCAAACAGCACTGACCTTTCCATCTTCAGCTCCTACAGAAGGAGACACGCAAGATGCCCAGCCTTCTCCATAACCAGCTGTGTACTTTTTGCCAGTGACATTACATAAGATAGACAAGAGAACCCTTCTGGTTTTACCATGAGCCTGACTCCAACCCATGCCTTCAATGGCCATTCTGTCAGAGCAGTGGGCAAATGCACAGGCAATCTCTAATGATTAGTGCAATCTACTCGTCCATTTCCTACTATTATGAGATCAAACAGAAACCTCAGCCTGGATGCATTACAGTCTCATTAAGCCTTAAAGCCAGAATGGAACAAACCATTCAAACAAATTCATTTACTCTTGAAATTCAAGCCAGTCAGTCAGGACAGGAAGGACAAGAAAATAACAGCCTTTTGTAGTGAGTAAATTACAGACAAATGGGTTTACAGTGCAGATGATCTCAGTTTTTAAATCTAGACTCAACTAAAACAACTCCACTAGAAAAAGAGGTTTCATATTTTCCTTTAATGCATGGAGCATACATTTGCTGATGTACACAAGTAAACTAAAATGCATTATTATACGGTTAGAATAAATAAGGCCACAGTCTCCCCAAGCCCTCCCCTGCCTACAAACCAAGTAAACAGAAAAATGGCATTTAGGAAAGAATGCAAACTGAGCAAGTAATTGCATTTAATAATTACATAGATCAGTAGGAAACTGCACATGAGAACAGGATTTAGAAGGATATCTTGAATAGCCTACTCCCATTTGGCTTTTGTTAAGTAGACTGTATAAAATCTAATTTTAAATTTATTAGTATAAGAATATTTAGACAGTTTTGCAAGCTCAGACCAGTCTCAGAAGGAGAGCTGCTCATCACCCAAGACAAACATAAAAATATAGCTAATATTTTTTAAATCAAAAGAGCCAAAAGATGCAAACTACTAGAAAGTGCCATTAGTAAATGAATGCTATTCCATTCCACCTCTTCCCATTCAGCATTGGGAAGTAAGAATATTCAAGTACCACTGCAGAAGATCAGTAACAAACAATGAGAAGTTAAAATCTCTTCTGAGGTATTATTTTTAATTAATAACATACATTGTATTAATACATGATGTTCTAATACACAATTAAGTACAAACACGGTATTTTGTCTTTAAATAAATAATTAATTTTAAACTTAATTTTTGTTCTATGAATAGAAAAAGAACTTACATATAATATATGCGTATAAAATATGTTTTGAAGTAATATTAGCTGGTAAAGAATATATATTAAAACTGGCATATGCTGTTTTAACTTGACTTTTTTTTAACATTTGGAATAATTTACCTTTATAAACATGGACTTAAACTTATACTGTAAATGGGAATTCAGCTAAAAATACTTTTTCTGGGTTCTGCATTTGGGACTACAGGTGGTATTTGAATGCATCAGACCAGCCAGGTGATAAAGGAAAACAAGATTCTGCCCCAGATCTGATTGAGCAAAACCCTGCCTATGTGATCCTTACAGTTTTCAGGGAATCCAACAGCATGAATTCAACTGCTTCTTGTCAATCTAGGGATTTTTTGCATGTTTTAAAGCATGTACTTGTGAATTCATATTTGTATTCTAAAAATGCAGCTTTACCTCGGCACTCAATAATTTCAGATGTTACACAGCTTCACTTACATTCTTTGGGTTAGTATAGATGCTGCTTTTCCATATTTAAAGTGGTTTGAGAAAAGACAGTCTGAACTCGCTGTAGGATTTGCTTTGTTCCTAAGTGCTCTATACTGATTGCCCTAAAATCCCTCACGCTCTTGTTTTGTTGTTTGGTTTATTTCCTTCTGATGCTACACAGGGATCTTGAATCATTTTTCAATCAGCTTCCTATAGCATGAACCAAAAATAACTGGAGGGTAACTCCACATGCCCGTGCTGAGTATGGGGAGCTCCGACATCCTGCGTGGTGGAAGAGCCCTGACATGGACACGGTGCTCCCACAGGAGCTCAGTGCCACCATCCACGGGAGCCCTCGTGGTTTAAAAGCTGCCAGTGCCGTGTCTGTGTGACAGCCACACGGTGCCAGGCCTGTTTGGGGTCAGGAAGGAGGATGGCAGCAGACAAGGCAGCCTGGAGCAGGAGCTGCAGCTGGGTTGCAGGTGTCCTCCTACAGCCCTGCTGCAGCAGAGCCCATGGGAACAGGAAATACCTACACCAGGACTCAGCACAGCCCCAGCCGTGGGGCACCAGAGAGAGAAGGGAACCCTGTTCTAGGAACAGGCAAGATACAGGTCTAGCCACGGGAATGATCCTTTTTCATACTGTGAAATCTTATGACAAATCTGAGTATCATCCTGAGACTTCAGAGTTATTTTTCCCTTTAAGTGGCCTTCATTTTCAGACAGATAATGACCAAAAAAATCCTGGCTCTCTTTTTTTCCTTTATTTAAAGGAATGCAAAGGAAAATTTCTGTTAATTGCTAACGTAGGAAAAAAACCTTAAAAATACCAGCCCTAAAGACAAAAAATGGCAGAAGACAAACAAAAATAATTCAAAGTTTAGTAACTCAAGCCTGTTTCTGAATTCTGGATGTACAGAATTGACATTGCCTAAAGTTCTCTATGACCCCATGTATTTAGTTCTACGTGCTCTATTCTTTTATGCAAATATAATTAATTAAAAATAAATATACTTCACTAGTAAGTCAGAAGACTTCACTTATTTCTAATGCCACTTGAAGTATTACTCCCTACCCTTGAAATGTGATTCTCAGTCTAATTCTCATGTTGACTCCAACAACTGAGACTTCCACTAACAAAAGTTATGAGAATCCTGTATTGCATACGATAAAGTAATTTTACATCTTTATGATGTTAAAGTTACAGGAGTAAAAGTGGAATCTGAGATTTCATTGATAACTAATACAATATGCAGTGCTCTGCTTCCAAGAAAATTTGCATTATGACCTGACATTGCTTGGTGTATATATGCAATTCTGGTAACTCATAAGGGAATTGGAAGCACTCACCAAAATTTGCTATTTAATGAGCGTGGAACACTGGTTCCCACTGATGATTAATATCCAAATATTCATCACATTTGAGTGCCTGATTAAATTTACTGATTTGTTCCAATCCTCTAGAGAGAGGAGATCCAAAAGCAAAGTCTGAATCTAGATTTGCTCCATTTCCTTCCTCAAATCCCATCTCTGGGAATTACCAAGGAAAGTACAAATAGACTGCAAGTGACCAGAAAAGTCTCTGCAAAGGAAGAACTGCTTGTGTTAATTCACATGCTCCCACTGTAAATTTATCAATCAACACATATATTTAGCTAACCAAGATATCCATGCAATTTTAAAATAAAACATAATAGGCAAGTGAAAAATAAACAAACCAGATAGTGGAATTCTGGATTCTGTGTGTCAAAACAGACGTTAGAAGTTCTTTAACAAAATAAAAGTGGAGAATATTGCAAATATGGACTTGAAATGAAAAGTCTTCAAAGAATCACACATGGACCCACACAAAGAAATTGTGCAGGCCCTGCACATGACATCTTTAGTTTTAAAGGCAGCTTAACTAATAGCAAGAGATTTTATATTTTCCAGGGAGGCTTTAAAAGTAATTATTGTCTGTGTGTTCTTTGTCCATAACTCTTCAGTGGCAGCCAGCAGAATTTAATTTTCTTCCCTTATTTCAGTAATAAATTTCTTTTAACCTTCTTTTGCCCTGATACAAAAGCTGTATTCAAGTCTAAGAAACAGAAGACTTAACCAAGGCAAAACCCCAGAGCTTGTAGAGGTTGTCAAATCTGACAATAGTGGAGTACTTCTCTGGGTCCAAGCTCATGTTCTGAACATGCCTCAGTTCTTAACAACACATTTTTAAGGCCATGGTATCATGTCGCTGACTTTTAGGAATAAGAAAGGATGCTCACAAATTGCATTTGGATCCCAGGTTAATTCCTCATCTTGGATAGATCACTACTCAAAAAGAACAAATACTACAGGAACTTCTACTAAAAACATGCTCAAACAAAAAACTTCATCGGCTTTATAGTTCCTTAATTAATTTTTAAATTGTACATACATAAACACCAATGGGTATTTACATTTCTATGATACCTTTTCTCAATGATGAACTAAACAGGTTATTCCCTTCTTACTCTAACAACTTTTTATGGAATAAGAATTTTGCACTTCATTCTATAAAGGACAAAAAGCCAGAATATATCAAGTTCTGAATACACAGCAGATTAATCTATAGAGCATAAAAACTCAACATCCTAAAGCAAAGCATTTTTCTTTCCATCCAGTACTGTATTGCCAAGGGTAGGAAATATTTCATTCTGCTTACAGCTTGCACCCTGAGTTCCTGGGTCACTTCTGACTGGCAGTGCCAGATACCTAGGTTACTGCATGGCTTGGGACAAGAGATACTATGGAAAGAAAGAGGCAGAAATAATGTCCTCTGTTGCAACAGGAAATAGGAAACGGATGATTCCCTGGGGTTTCTTTCAGTGTGAGAACATTCTGCAGCTTTAAAACATTTACTTGAGAAATCAGTATTACTTTGCAGATTAGACTCACATGAAAGTTACTCAATGGATATATGCCAGAGCACTCAGCTGAGTGCTCCTGTCAGTGAGGGGATCCCTCCAATACTCAGGAAAAATCTTGAACTATAAGAATCCGAAGACTAACAGCTTGCACCCTCCGCTCTGGGATCTCAGTTTCAGGCCCTTTAACTTCTCAGCCCTAGTCCCCAAGTGCAGTAAGTACAAAAACACAAATACCCCCACTTACACCATGCCCAGATGAACCCTTAGGAAACAGAAATTGAAATAAAACTCATCAGAGTTGATGGAGGCAGACACATCTTCAAAGGCCAGGACTCAATTGGCTTATAAGATTGGCTTATTTTAGTTGGTGGGCAAATGCTGGAAGAGCAGATGGTCCTATTAATACCTGTGTGTCTCATCTGTGTGCAAAAGCCCGCAACTAAAAATGAGAAAACCAAATTATTATTCCTAGATGCTGTCAGTTTTTCTTTTCACCCAGGTATTCCTAAGTCACACCCATCACGTTTCAATAAGGTAGAGATATTAAACCATCTAATTTGGCACCAGTGCAACACATGTCTTCTGACAGACTGTGGGTAGCATTAAATACTCTACAAACTAGATCCAGGAAAGCAATATGAAAGGCTTGAAAAAGTTAGTTAGACTCACAAAAGCTATGGACACAACTAGCTCTAATTGTCAATCACACACTAGGTGGTAGTGATTCAACAGGTGACAGCCACAGAGGCTGCACCCTCCCTCTGCTGAAAATGGACCTTCCACAGCATGGAGCTGAGAAACTGCTCCTACCATCACCTTCACTGAACCCATTCTGAAGATAAAAGGTGGCCCTTACCTCCCAACACTATGATTCATATTTCAAAAGCACAAGGTGTTTCTTAAATATTTATCCTTTAGATACCATAAGATATTTCTGAAACATGGTAAAATGGAGTTCCCAGCTATAATCTATCTTCAAAATAATAATAAGGTATATATGTGTATGAAATTAATAAATTCTGGAGTGGCCCATGAAAATGCAAGTCTGATTTGCACTTCCACATTATTTCTCTCATTTCATATATGCACTTATATGGCCAAACTAAAACCAGCTTATCTTCACCTAACATGTTGATGAAGTTTTGCCATTGTCCAAAAAAAAAAACCCTCTCCCAAAATCCAGTTGCATTCGAAGTCAAATGTTTAGAGCCAAGTTCTGAAATTCTTCTTTAGGGCACTGTTGTAAGCAACTAAGGTGGAAGGATGCAAACATCCAATGGTTCTTACTTACATGAGTACACCTCAGTGGCTTGATCCTTCTCATACTCACTTTATAAGGGTTACCTTTATTACAAGGAGAAGAAAGAGTACCAAAAGAAGTAATTGTTAAAACATATGCGTATGTATAAGGTAAATACCCAGCCCCACAGATGCATCAGCAATAATCCCTCACCTCAGCTTGCACAGCTGCTGATGGTGAAATTGCCCAATGCAAAGATCACAGGAGGCTGCACCACAATCTCCAATAGTCATTTCCAGCCAACACACCTGTGATTCTATGATCCTGCTTCTACAGCTCACTTACCCCTGTGAGCTTTAAAATGCAGGTAATTAAGCCTCAGAGACCAGACCACAAACAAACAAATCTGTTTCTACTGCCTACAAAGGGAATTTGGATTCATCTGATGTAAAACTTCTGTGCCATGCCATCTCCTCTTAAACCACCTACTCTGGGCCAGGGAGATGCCTTTAGCTCAGCTTCATCCTGGCCCCTGCTGCCTCCCCTGTGTTCCTTGGCACGTGGACAGAGAAGTCTCTCTCAGCTGGCAGGAGGTCCAGGTCCCTAAGATTTGCAGGCTAAAAATATAACACTGACAGTTTCAAACATGCTTCTTCAAGGACACGATTCTTTCCAAGGAAAGGCGGCAATAAGAAGAGAAATTTGAGAATTGTACATGCAGTTCTGGTATTGAACAGAGAAAGAAATTCAGAAATTTCACTCCTCTATATACATCAGTTCTGCAACTTAGCCAGGTAACACAGTTATCCTCTGGTGACTTCTCATTCTCGGAGCTCAGGCTTCATTCTAATCACCATTTCCAAAGGTGGGAATCCTACCTCTGGCCTGCTCAGCCAAGGTGACATCAGATTCCATGCAAGTGGGCAATTCCTGCTGCAATCCTGATTTGGGCTAGATCTTCCCCTTCAGAAGGGTTTACAAAAAGCACTTGGTATATTGTACATGAAATACAGTGAACCTTTTTTTGACCACCAAAGCCCTATATCTTAACTTGAAACAAATCCAAGACAAAGGAAAAAAAATCTCCAATGTTATCACCCCTGTAGGAAGGGGCTAGAGAGATATGGGTCATTTGTTCAAATAATCTCATCTTGAAGAATGGCTTAAGAGTGCAAAAGCCTGAGGGGTATTGCAAGAATGAATTTTACTTTTCAGAGAAGACATCAAACCCAGACATTTCTGTGGCAGACATACCAGCATATCCTTTCAGATCCCTCTGAGTATATTTTCCACTTTTTGGATTTCAAATCCTGAAGCAATACAACAAGCTCTCATTTTTTAATTAAGTTTCCTGTAGGCAAGGCTGAAGAAGGAATATCAGTCAGTGTCTCTGAAGTGGGAGCTAGCACAAAACCCCACTAATAGGCCCATTGACCTAACATTCAGAGACTTTACCATTCCTAAAATATTTTCCACCAGTCCAGACAGCAACAAATAAGAGGTTTTGATTTTCTTAGTCACGGTACGTTTTAGGGAATATACAATTATCAGGGAATTATACAATCCACTTCTCTTTGAAAAGGTTGACTGCTATTACTCTTCAAAGTTCATTTATGTATTATATTCTTCTGCCTGCAGTGCCAGAGTATGTACTGCATATTCTAATAGGACAAAATGGAAATGTTGCACAGCTGCTAAAGGTTATTCAAACTCAATTTGGGCTGATTTTTTTTAAGATATAAATGTTCTCTTAATTTAAGGTGTGTTTGCTGAGAGAAAATAATTGTCATGAAGGCAAAACTGTCTCCTTTCAAAGGAAAGAAACTCAAGTGGAGTAACAGGATGCATATCAGACAACCATATGTAGGAGACTTCAGGAAAGGTGCAATTCCTTCTGATAGTAGATTCATATTCTTGCCAGCCACACTTTACAAACTGGAGAAATGAACTCTAATGATAAATAACTCTTAAGAAATGAATAGCTGATCAGGTTTACACCAATTCCTTCCCATATCCTGCTGCCTTTGGAAGATCTTCTCATGGAATACTTTGAAAACTAAGCATCAGTGATTTCAAATCCAAACACTTTACAAAAGTTTCATGTACTAAGGAAACGTTTTCTAGTAATACTGAACTATTAATGTTGCATGCTGCAATTACATAATGCTAGGTATATTGTCTGCCACTCTAGAAGAGGAGGGACATAAAGCAAAGCACAAGGTTTATTTTGAATTTATACCTACAAGAATAATTTTTTAATTTGGTTATTACTTAGTTAGCAAGCTTGGCCTTTACTTCAAGTCTTTTCCAAAATGCTAAAACACTCACACTGTTTTGTTTTGACTTATTTTTTAATTTAGCTCTCTAGTAAAAAAAAAAAAATTACATTCTGTCCTCAGCTGTGTGGTTAATATATGTTGTTTGCATTTGAAACCCACAGGACTCTCAGTGCTTTCAAATCAATGAATTCAGAAAGGATTAAGTCACACTGTTTTTCCCATCAAAAAGTCACTATGGTATCCAGATGCAAAACTATGACTCTAAACACAGACATGAGATGTTGACAGTAATTGCTCCTGTATCACTTTGGTTTTCTTTCCATTGAAATGTACAGCTCAGAAATTCATGCCTCTCTCAGCCTCTCTATGTAATCACATGCACACACATACATTCAAAAAAAAAATTTAAATAAATGGATAGATCAATATCAAGGTATATTAATGCAATCATATTCCCAGGAAATAAGGAAAGATAGAAGGAGCTCTTGGTTGGGGTTTTTTTGTTTGAGGGTTTTTTGCCTTTTTGCATATTTTTTTTCTTTCCCTATAGATGAAAACAACAGCAGGGAAACAAGAAGAATAAAACATTATTCTGAAGGTCCAAATGTTAAACTTCAGGAACATACTTGCAATATAGACACACAAATTAAAAATATGTAAATATGCACCTTTTAATGATCAAACTTCAAAGTTACAGATCAGGACTTCATTAAGACACTGTTTTAGTCATCCTGCCAAGAAAACTTGCCAGCTGATAGAGCTCACCTCTACCCTCACCAAGGTTTCTAGTTTGCTTCAGGAAAGCCTTGAACGTGCACCTCCATTTTTGGGACACAGAAGAAATCCCTTTGCCCTGAAGGTTCTCAGCATGCAACTCAGAGTATTTTATGTAGTAAAGTCTCAAAAGGAAAATACATTTCCAAGTTCCTCCTCCAAGCACAATCCAAATGATGAAGGGTAGCAACAGTAAGAGAGTACTTAAATGACCAACAGTTTAAAAATGAAAACTTCGCTCTGCTCTGTACAGAACAGAACACATTTACTAGAACTACTTAGGTAATAGATTTCTTCAGGTGGAATTAACATTTTAACTAGCAATTAAGTCATTTTACACCCTAAGGATAACAAGGCAATTATCAAACACGTTGTCAGAAACTAAACACAAAGTTTGTAAAATGTACAGTTTATAGAATTAATTGATTTACACAAGGTTGCATTTTAGAACAAATCATGATGTTTTGTCCAAGTAAAGAGTTGTATTTAATCATATTTTCAGTAGTATAAATATACTGATATGCCTGTATCAGTCAAACTCTATTCCACAGTAATATCTTTTGCAATTAATCAATGTAATTCTATCCTTGCCATGAAAATATAAAAGATTATTTAAATCATCCAAGGGAGGGCTGTAATTTTTCATCTCTTGCCGATTAAATCCCATTTTTCAGTAAGGGTTAAAATGTATGTTATGCTACCCTCCTACTTATGCTTTCTAATCTGTTAATTCTCCTTTTCTGAAGTCAGCTCAGATACCCCTGCTGCCAATCTGTTCAACCAGCAAATGAAGGTGCCACACTAAGCTGCTTCCTTACATAAGAAAAGAGAATCCCCCTGGCCATCTCCTAACCAAACCAGCCAGGAATTAGTTGAGGAGGACTGTAGTGTCCATTTCTCTTGGATACTTCTTCTCAGAAGGAAAAGTCTAGCAACTCATTCAACAAGGCAGGAAGTGATGGCAGCAACATCCCTATTCCATCAAAACAAACTGAAACTATGGTTATCATCACCTACCTAGGAAGACCTCTGAGTATACAACATACAAGCAGCAATCTTTCCCTACTCCAGAATTGTCCTGAATGGACTGCGTGATGGGAGTGAACCAGAAACAAGCATCATCTGAACAGCATTTGGAAAAGATCAATTTCATCTGCTCCTGTTTTCTTCCCTCTGTGACTCAGTCATTCTCCTACTGTAGTCCTCCCACCTTCATTACTGGCTCTTGCTCCACACCAAGCTGAACTTCACCAATCCCACCTACCCAGAACTGTTTGTATTGTATTTTTGTTCCCTCTTTTCCCCTAAATCTATCTTAGATCCAAAACAAGAGAATTGGAGAGAGCTGGTACCTACTGACTCCTGCTCCTTTGCCAATGGGACTCTCATGATCCAGATTCATCCCACTTAACATTCACCTTACAGAAATTAGTGGGCAGACAAAGGCACCTGCCATGGTCAGGTCACCACCCCCATCTTCCCATACCATCCTCTGGAGACCTACACTCATCTCCATTAGCAACAAATACATCCTCAGGCAACTACCTACTTAATTTAGGCATTTAAGTTAATAGGAATATCTGGGGATCACAGCCACTTGATGAATTTAGAAGAGATCTTCCTTTAAAAAATAAAACCTACAAGGAAAAGAGGGAAATGGAGTTGGTTATTATTCTGCTCATTAAAACTTAAGTATCTGTATTTTCCTTGTTTTCCTCTTTGTTTTTAGTAGCACTGCTAAATATTTTAGATAGTTTCTGCTTGGCAGAACAAATGGATTCAATCCCTTACTAATAAGTTCCTCAACTCCAAATTACTTGTGACTGTAAGAAAAGTAGCAAAAAGGGCAATTTAAAATTTATAACCTCCTTAATATTGTGTACAGTCTTGACAAAAATACACAGACAAGCCTAAAAAGCATTTAAGTAAGTGTGGTCCACTTGCCAAACGCAGTAAAGGCACTTCCAGGGAATGATTATTTCTGTTTAGCTTCAGCTGTCTGTAGTTTGTGGGGCTTTTCTGACACAGGCAAAAAGGAATTCAGCCAGAAATCTGAAACCTGTTACATTCAGGAACATATTTATGTGTAGTAACTAGGTGACTGATGACTTCATGGGAATATCTAAACCTATTTAAAATTTGGGAAAACAGCTGAATGGGTATTTTTACTTCCTGTTTAATTTGCACACCACAGGAAAAAGAAAAAAAATAAAATGAAAAAAGAAACAGACAGTAGCTCTCCAAGAGATCCTATACATTTCTTAGTCTCCTAGAATACCACATAAAAAAAATATATAAAATCTTGCATGCTGTTGCAGAGATATATTATCTCTGCAAGATAATATATAGAGCTATATAATGTCTTTCTATAGCTTTAAACAAATGCATTTAAAAGCAAATCTTTGAAACTAAGAAGATGGACAACAACAGCAGCTTTGGGTGGCTGAGATCCTGCAACTGTTATGTTGATTGTATCCACATAACGTCAAGGCAGGATTTCTCCTCCTTTTCTAAGGAATGCCAGTATTCCCTGGCTGCCAGGGCACAACAGTGAGTGGTACAAGAAGGAACTGAAAAACAGTTTTAAATGCCTGTTCAAACCCTGCTTCCCTCCATACCCTCCAAATATACAGAGTAAGAGTTTGATACAAAGTCCAGGTTTTCACTCCACACTTCTAATTTACATAGAAACCACAAATTAATAATAAATAGAAGAATAAAGTCCCCACAGCACAATAGCAAAAGCATTGAGAAAATTATTCCTATGTCTAAAATGTTAAAAAGGTCAAATATGCCAAAAACAGGAAGGAAAAATAATTGTTTTAAATTGCTGCTCTTTCCTCTTCATTGGAAAATGAAAGCATCTCAGTGTTCCCCAGTCAAACCAATAACAAAAATTCATTATGAAATCCAGTTAGATCCTAACTTGCAAAGCTTACAGTCAACTGTAACAGCTGACTGTAAGCTTTACAGTTTCTACAGTCAACAGTTTTTATTGTTTCAACAGTTTCTACAGTCAACCTTTTGACAATACATGTAAAGTACATGCTCAGGAGAAGGGAAAAAATCATAATACAGAGCTAGAAATTAGAAATTTGAGCTAGGAATTTAACATGTGCCTTCCTTAAACACTTTTCTCTCTACCTTTTACTAAGTTTGCTGTTTTCCAGTTTTAAATACATATGCCTCACAGCAATACTGTAAGTATTTAGACTCACTTGGTTTTGATCTGGAACAAGCCAGGACATTTTGCTCAAGTACAGCTATGTGAGAGGACAGCAACTCATCTGACCAATGCACATCTTTCTAAAAGCCACCCAGCCTTAGGAGAATCTATCACTTACTCTGACTGGTTTGTGTCAGTATACAATTATGCTTCTAATTAAAAAGGTGTGCCTGAATTCTAATCTGAATTTGTCTTGCTTCAATTCCCAGACACTGCTTTTATTCATGCCTTTTTCTTGTTAGAGTTTAGAGCTGTTCAGTACTTGCTGTTTCCTCTGCTAGAGAGAAGAGTGGATTTCTCCTCAACGGGCTGCATGTGTGCCTACAGAAATACACAAATACAGACTGCCATATCCCCATCACCTGAGAGCAACACCTCTACAAAGTCCAAAAGTGTGCATGTAGCAGCTGAAATGTGTCCAGGAGAGCAGGGTTAAGTCCTCTCTTTTTATAAAGACTGCTTTGCTAATAACAAAATATGATTATTTTATTTAGCACCTTATCAAAGAAGCAGCACTGACATAAATTTTCATAATTCGAGCACTTTGAGTCACCCAATGCCTGCTTCCTTCTCCCTACTACACCTAGCACACAGTTCCAGGTTTGATCTTGCCAGGATTAAGGCTCCACTGCAATGATATACCCCTAAATACACACAGTCAAGCTGACATACACAGGCTGAGAAAGTAATGATGACAGAAGCATTCATAGTTTTAGATGGCATGCAGCATTTATTTGCACATCAGTTTTTTCTGCAAAGAAAGAAAGTATGAAGCACTCTCCTAGGAGTTTCTCCCACACCTCTTTTTCTTTTTTAGGAGTTTTCCCCTCCTACTATCCTCTCCTATTCCTCAGACACAAAATAGACCAGATAAAAGAAATGCAGGGACAAGAGGACAAGGCTTCCTCCTTTTCTTTTCTTGACAGCTCTGCTATAAAGACTTATTCTTGTAACAGGCTCCTTAGCAAGGAAAGGACCCTGTCTTGTACAGGAAGGTCACAGGCAGAGTTTTACTACTGCAAAAACAAACAAAAGCTCTTATCTTAAAAATACACGAAATCATATTTGGCAGGGCTTGGAAACGTAATGAAATTCCTAGGAAATGTGATCTACAATTGACCTTCTTAATAAATACAGTTCTTGATATTTTTTCTTAGAAACGCTGATTCCTGGTATATATAAATAAAATACAAAATTTTATATTTTAAAACACCCTGAAAAAATGGGTGGCAGAGGATGAAGAGAGATCTCTTCTCAGGTGACAGATGTCTCCCTGTAAAGGGGAAGGCATAAGCAAGAAGCACAGACAGCAAAGAAGGGACTCCCAAACATCGCTGCTCAGATCACTGACAGGCAGGATCCATTACAGGCACAAGCAGTAGTGAGAGAAACTAAAATCCAGATTACTAAACTGTTTCTAGCCACTAAAATTAACAAATAATGATGTTCTGGAGGTAACGTCCAAGAAGTTTTATTTTAAATTATGCAAATGATGGCCAATGCATAGAGGTTTAATTGTAAAGCCAGTGGAAAGTGTTGGCTGCCTGGTGGATGTAGTGTGGGAAGCTGCTGCAGACATGCAAAGTCTGTTTTATTCATGTGTACTATCTCTGTTTTGATTCAGCAGAAAAGTCAAAGCCTCTGCATGCTGGTTAGTTTCAACTTAGTTTTACAACAAATATGTATAACCAAAAGAAAAAAAAAAAAAAAGGCCAGATGACAAACGTACAAAAAAACCACATGGCCACGGATTTTACAAAGGCTTCCTCACTCTTTAGAGAGAATTTTCCCAGGGAAGCCACTGGAGTGAGGGAGAAAGACAAAAATTCTTTCAAGTTAATGACCTTCTTCCCTGAAAAGAAACAGTTCTGCCTCATTTTTGGCATCTCCAGTGTGTAAAGTCACAGTCATAGGAAAAGAGGAAAATAAAAAACTCCCAAAAAATATACTGATAGTAAAGACATTGTATATATGTGATGGTATTTAGCAGCACTTGCTTTCTATTTTTTTTTTTAACGGAAATAATAATACTGGAAAGTAATTTCATTGACTTCCTTACTTACATTTGAAGTCAATAACATTGATAGCCACATGATGAGAAAGCAAATTAAGAAAAGACATATAGAAAAAGAACATTCAAAGGCACGGAAGAACTCACATTTTGGGACATGCAACTTTTGAAGAAGGAAGGCAAACACTGTACTGTTAAACAAAGAATAGGAGAGAGATTGTTAAAACTGAAACTGCAGATCATTGTAAGCTGTCAGATAAAAAAATTCCCGTTTAAACAAGCATGAAAAAATAAGAAAAGCATACCAAAGGATAAACAAAGCAATGTCCTTCTATATATAAATGTTAGATATTAAAGAAATAAAGGGGGAATAGAGAAAAAAAAACCCAGAATAACTAGCAAGGGTACTAACCATCAGAAAAATCTGAAAGCTAAATCTAATAAATGAGTTAAGTGTAGGAAGTAACATGGAATCCCCATGGACTGGAAGCTGATCCCAGAGAGGGCTGGGAGCACAGCATGCAGCACTGATCCTATCACCACCGGGCTGGCCTCGATGGGAGCTGTGAGATTTGCTCCACAAACTCAACCAAGGCCAGATCAGGAAACACAGAAGTACTGGGAGATTTCAACAACCCCATGTAGATTGCTTAAATGTTATATTGGGGCACAGTGCCAGGAGCAAATGTTCAGAGCCTGCTTCGTGAGCAGCTATCCAGGAAACTCTGAGGGGAAGCAACTCCTCACTGGGTCTCAGCAGGGCTGTCAGTGAGTCACTGCAACCGTGAGCAGCACAAACGTAGATTCAACATCTGTGCATAAGTAAGGAAGCCAAAATATCCACAAGGAGAGGGTTCTTGCACAAAAAGGAGGAAGCTTGGTTAAAAAAAAAAAAAGAGAAAAAAAACCCCAAAAAACTAAAAGAATGAATGCAAAAGGTAAAATTTTGGAAATATCTTTCCGAAGGTATGAGATTGAATTTCAGTGCAAGTGCATACCACCTAAAGTGGACCAAAGAAAAGAAAAAGGCAGGATTCAAAAGAAACATGACTCAAAGAAAGACACGCAACTTTAATGAGCTGAATTTGACCTGCTGAAGATAATTGGGAAAAACATCCTCGGAAGGATAACCCTATAATGCAACAGGCCAAAGTAAAAACCTTTGAAACACAACTTGGAAAAGTTTACACTGTAACAACAAATCTTCTCTCAGCCTCCCAAAAGGTGCGAAGTCTGCCACAGTGATCTGTGGAACCAATACCTGAACAAGGTGAGAAAAGAGCATCCAGAGACAAAGCCACAGCAGAGAAAGCAAACTAATGCTTTGCATCTCTGTTCATCCCAAAGCTGGTTTGAAAGGTTCTCCTGTCAGAGCTGTCACTGTATTAAGGAATGTCTCATATTAAAGTGTCAGTGAAAGCAATGTTACACAAATCAACGCTACTCATCTGCCCAGACCAGATGGTATTCATCCAAATGTTCTAAAGGAACTCAAGGATGAAATCACTAAGCCATCAATTGCAGAGTATCTTCTCATTTAGAATAATGTTTGTATTAGAAAAATGAACATTGCAAATATGGGTTCCAATTTCTTAAAGATCTCCAAGAGCAATTCAGAGAGGCACTTCAGGGCAAAATAGTAATAATTATTCCATCTCTGTAATTTGACACAGAGAGAAATAAAAGGTACTGAGTGAGAGTCCACATTACTTTGGGAAAGGAATGCATGACTCATTAATGTCCTCATTTTTTTGACAGAATCAATGAATATATAAAATTAAAACTCAACCAAATTGTCTCCTCTAAGTCTTTCAGAAAGATCCCCCACAAAATGTGCTCATGATGGGGAGGTTTAAGGAAGCTGAGAGATTTTTTCTGCGGTGTCCAATGATGTAACACAGGAAATTCCATGTAAATACCTAAAAAAAGACCTTTGAATGTGAAGAGGGTCAAACACTGACGCAGGTTGCTGGCCCAGACAGGTTTAGAATCTCCATCCTTGAAACTGTTCAAAAACCAGCTGATCACAGTCCTGGGTTGACAATGCTTCTAGAAGAGCCTTGGACTAGATAATCTTGAGAGATTCCTTCCACCCTCAATTATTATGTGATTCTGTGAAACTCCACTACAGACTTCTGTCCTTTTCTGGCAGTTCAATTTGCTATGAGCAACTGGAAAAGATAAAGGACTGCCCAGCTCAGTACTCTGTTGTGACCTATGGTCATTCCCATGTTTTGAATAATTTTCAGGAAACTATTTTTATTTAAAATACGTAAAGTGTATCATTTTAAGATGGAATCAGTTTATGTTCATGAAGACTATTCAATGTGACTTATATTTTCCAATGGTTAAAAAAAAAAGGAAAGAAAACAGAACAGCACACACAACTCAGCTTTCTTCTTGCATGGAAGAATCAACTGTAGAGCAAATCACAAATTAAAGCATAAACCTAATATTTGCTTTCTTTCACCTCATCTGATTAGAGCCATTAAATTTGCATCATCCTTAGCTGTGCAATTATTATCACAGAAAGCCTAGCCTGTTAAATTCAATTCTCACGTTGCAAAAGCTTTCCAGGGAGAGAGTCTCCTTTTCATATAACTTCCTCAGGATATAAATGGAGGTTATGTCATTTGAAGAATCTATTTTTACTCTTAATCTTCCTTCTAAAGGTGCTTAGAACTGACTCTTAAGAACCTTCTTATCCCAAACCAAAGAATATGGGGCAGAAAATGATGAATTTGTAGCTGAGAACAACTTTAATATTGCTTTGCACTACATCATCCTGACTCTCACCATACTCAATGAGTTTAATGTCACTTTCTCTCATGCCTCATCTGATAGAAAAAAACAGGAGGAAAAAATTAATGACAAGGAAGGGAATATGTAAAGGAAGAAGTTCCTAAAACAATAACCTCCTAAATAGCTTCTTCTGCATTTACAAGGTATTTATAGGAGGGGTTTGCAAAACCATATTCTCCAACCAAGATTTCATCTTGATTTATTTTTCCCCTTCCTACCCATTTATTTTAAATTATAATAATATTCAACCCATCTAAATTTAATAGAGCAATTCAGAACAAAACTTGAATAATTTTTCAAATTATAGGAGACTGCTTATCCAGCACAGATGCCATGCAAATTGACCATTAAAATCTACCAAAAACATACACTCTTCAATGAGAGCAATGCCCCACATCCAAGCTGTCTAACACCATTGCATAACATCTCCATTTAAAGCTAAACAAATCCCTCATTTACATGATTCAGTAACACTGTAAATTAGCAAGTCATCCATTCTCCCTCTGAGTACCGACCCCTTTTCCTAATGAGTACGTGGGTAATTTGGGTATTTCAAATTGTTAAATGCTACCAATCTAAGGCAATGGGTATTTTGTCTCTTTTTCAGAATCGTTCCTCTAAGCAGAACTGACACAGAAGACACACAAAAGATTCACTCGTTTAACGTTCTCATTCATGCAGTTTTTGCTGATAACCTTTCAATCTGAACTACCTTGTTTCCTTTTAATTAATGCTCACTGGGGAAAACGTTCCCATTCAAAGTGACAATACATGGCTAAGAAGCAAAGAAAACATGAATGATATCCTTGCCTCTGCTCTCAGAAGGGAATGCAAAATCCTGAGAGTGCACAGGTACCCAAAGGCACACAGCCCTGGTCTGTGCACACCACGCTTTGCTGAGAGACTCGAGCTCATCGGGCTCTCAGTGAACACCCAGGCATGAGGCTGGATGCCTTCCTCCCTCCCTGCTGCACAAAGGTAAGGATGCCTTCTGACCTCACACAGTCTTTAAAAGAATTGACTAACAACAAACAACAGTTTCAGAACTTAATATTTATGACGCTAAACATTTAAGAATATAAAATTGAATATTGTGCTGATGGCCAAAGCTCCAGTCTGAATCATCCACATTCCAAGAGAAGAGCATGTTTCACAGCTGCATTTGTATCAGTTTCCTGGTCCTTCTGCAGCAGCTCCCTACTGGAACATAAATCATCATTGATTCTGTTGGGGCTTCTGACCACTTTAAGAACTTGGCTGTGAGCAATCAAATGGAGACTACCAACTCTTCCAATGCACAGCTGGTGCTAAGTACTATTAATTTATAAATGGGATGAAATTTATAAACTAAGTTAATGTTTTTTAAAAAGTGTTATTGACAAGCCAGAATGTTATAAAGCTTTTTGTAAAGAATTGTGATAATGTCTTCCATGTACCTATTTTCTTACTTGCCTTACTACTATTTAACCAACCTTCCCTTCACCCAACCAGTAGATAAACAACTGGAGAAGGAACCTAACCATCCAACTCAGCAGTTATTACCTTCCCTTTCTTTTTTAAAGAAACTCACCAAAAAAAAATTACAGAGAAATCTGGCTAAGGAGCAAGAAGTCAGAAAGGTATTTTTGGTCAAACCAGGTAAGATGGGTAATATCAGAAAGAGAAAACAAATTAATAGACACATCCATCACTTCCCTGAAGCCTACTGGCTACAGCAAGGGTCACCCAGGGCTGAGCAGAGCAATCAAGCCCTCCTATAAACTGAACCTTAGATTTAAGCAGCCCTTTACTTCCCTTTGATAAACTGAACATCTGAAGGCTGTGCATCCTTCACAGCAGGTCATTTTCTCCAGTTTCCAAATGCTCCCATGACTCTATCCCCTTTTTTCTACATGCCCCAATGTACTTGTCATTTATAGAAATGTTTAGCTAATTTATTTAGCACTTGAGCAAAGACACACATGCTAACTTAACACACATGCTAACAGCTTTGGGGAGTCTTACAATACTCTCAATGAGTCACATGCTGATTTGAAAATAAAATGAGACCACCAGAAGCCCACCTCATGTGCAGCCTACCACTGACCAAATTCTGAGCAGTGGCCCCACACAACTGGAGGCAATCAGTTTTCTTACATTTGGATATTCACATCTTTCAGCAGAGGTGGGACTGATCCATTTGCTTGTTTTCAATATGGAGCTAAGCCAAGGTGTTTTGAGCAAACTGTGAAAGAAACTATTGCCTTTCTGCAGCTGGCTCTCTTGGTGCCATTCAGTTGTCCAGGTAGGACTGAGTTAAGCCTGGTTAACTTAATGGGGGAAAGGGACTCAGTTCAACACTGGGACTCTTGCCATTTGCTATCAAATGCAGAAGGAAACCAGGAGCCAAGAATCTACTCAAGCCACTTGGCCTCCAGTGTGCCTCCTTCTGCCCATTACACTAAGTGACAAAATGAGTAATAAGGTATGAGGCTCAACAAAGGTCCTTGCTTGTGACAGAGCAATGAATAGATCTGAGATGAGAATAAGGGGATCAGCAGACTTAGTTCTAACACACCATTTCTCTCCATTTTGATGCCCAAAGCGATGCAATCATTGTCAGATGCACAGAGGAAGCCCAAGGCTCTTCAAGTCTACAGTTTTTACTCAGATTAATCTAACCTATAGATATTCAATATTGCCTTTCTCCCAACCCAAGGAAAATCACCCAATTTCTGCCTAGTTGAAAATTCTTTATGACACAAAAAAACAAAATTGTTGAGCAAACTGTCAAGATGAGAAAATTCCTGCTGTTGAGCTCAAGTTTAACCCTTTTTCTGCTGCAGGACTTCATCTGTGGAACACATACTCCAGTGATCCAACAAATGCCTCCTCAGAGGCCACCAAGCAGAGAGAAAAAGGAATGGGAACAGATGATTACTACTTCCAGAAGAAATAATGTAAGAAATGCACTGCACAGATGTTCAGTCTAAAGAATCCACAATTGGTACAATTTTAGGACCTGACTTGTAACCCATACAAATCAATAGAGACCCAGTGCTTCCAAAGGTGCTGGAGTGCTTTATGCCAATTTAGCCACTGTATTCTCATGTCCCCCATGCATTTGTACCCTAAAACACAGTTTGTTTTTCAGGAGAGAAGATGGAGGGCCACGCAGGTTAGCTTGGCCCCAGGGGTAAGACCACATAGTTCACTCCTTCTACAGTGGCTGTATTCCAATAATCAACCTGTGACTTGCTGAAGGGGAAAGCCTGCTCACTGTGAGCACAGCAGCACCAACAGCTGCTACTTCTCATGGAATTTTACAGACAGAGTGCAAAGGAAAATTAAACAGCGAATTTATAACACAATGCGGAGTTCCGAAACGAAAACTGGAACAAACCCTGTGTGGTCTCGGCTCTGCCCCAGTGTCATCCCAACATTTTCTTTGTAAGGTGTAACAGTCATTCACTTTGCTTCACTACCCACAAGAGAACAGACTAGAGCCTTTTCATAAAAAACATTCCCCACTAGCCAGTCAAACGGAATATATAGATTCAAAAAAAAGACAGAATCATAACACATAAAATTTTTGACCCTTTGTTCTTTCATTTCTCTCCTAACAAAACACTATGGCAAAACAACGTGTTCAAAGGAGCAACTTTCAACAGAACAAATGCAACCTGACTCCCTTTTTTTTCCCATCCCCTGTTCTGAATGTTCTCATGACAAGGACTGTTTCACTATTCTGCCACATAAACTAAAGCAAATCAGTCAGCTTCTCAAAGGTTCTGGGGTGGCTACTGTATATTTGGACTTTCAAAGTTAATGTTGAATTTCATTCCATTTCTTTAAATTATTTCCAGTTAACTTGAATTCATCACATAGTCCAAAAAGGATCCAGCTTTGATGGGAAGATGCCGAGAGACAAGAAATCCACCAAACTGCATCTCTTAGAATTACTTCTCAGCTTATACATCACCTTTTAAAGCAATCAGCAGATTTTACTCCAGAGATTTCAGGTGTCTGCACTGACCCTTGAAGCACTGTCAATTAACAATATACATATACAAAAGTATAGGTCAAGCTAAAGATGATTCAAAATTGTCCAAAACCCAAATCCAACAGCAATAAAAACTGCTGTACAAAGTCCACTCTTTGAATAAGACTTCAGATTTACCCACACCCCAAAAGACCTCAAAAAATTCTGCTTTGCACTTTTCAATATTCTCAATGGAAAGAGCACTCTTACAAGTGAAGGATCATTAAAACAAAAATTCTCCTTCCTTTCCTGACAAAACCTAATGTTTGTGATCACATTAATCTTTACCTGTGGTAGAGATCTTCAAAAGAAAAAAAATTCTTTAATCTGCCATTCAGTCTGACTAATGCTTTATTTAGAAGAGCCTATGTTACAACCAATTACAGCACATCCTGCCTAATTACCTGGGAGTTGCTCTACAGCAAAATACAATTCTATTACTAGAAATAATAGGTTTGGCTTTGGTTTGTGGATTACAGCAGCTGCAGCCAAGAGATGTCATAAATAATGTACCAGCAACTGAATCAAAACCTATCAAGAATTCATAGTACATAACAAAAGTGAGGACAAAAAGTTAATGCTGGCATCCCCACTGTTCTTACACTGAGTGGTTCAGTGCAAACAAGACCAATGTTATCTTTCTGTACAGGTAATGAAGTGACTTGGGTGTCTAAGCAATTTCTAAAGAATTGAATTTCCCCTGCTAATGACTGCAGCATTTCAAACTTATTTTTGCATTCAGATAAATAAGGTAACTATTCTAAACAATTCACCATAGAATAGTCTATTTTATATTGTGAGAGCAGCATAATGGAACTTCCAGAAAACAGATAATCCCAGTTCTGCAAATGGAATTTAAAAAAAAAAAAATCTGTGTCACTTCATGGAAGAGAGAGATCAGCAATGTGAAGCCAGTCCACTGGAGGGTCATTAAGATGCTGGGAACTGGAGCACACCATGAACAAGGAATGGCTGAGGGAGCTGGGTTAGGGCATTCTAGGAAATGAGGCTAAAGGAGCATCTCATTTCATTCAGCATCTAAAGAAAAGTTTTAAATAAGACAGGGTCAGAGTAGACAGTGAAAAGGCAAGAGATGGCAAGCACAAGCTGCAAGCTGGGAAATGCCATCTGACATAACCCCTCACAGTGACAGCAGCAAAGCACTGCCCAGCAAAGCTGTGACTTTTCCAACCCGGACATTTTTCAGAGCTAGGCAGGATGAGGCCATGAGTGACCTCATTAACTTCTGCAGCAACTCCTGCTTTGAGCAGGGGTTGTACTTGATGTCCACTGTGCTCCCAGAAAATAATTCTCTGCATGGATGCAATACAGTAGAAACTTGCCAGTAAAGCAGTGACATAAGTGACCAACTGGGTATCAGAAAACTTATGTCCTACTCCCAGCCCTAACAAACATGCTAAAGAAAAAATAAATAATTATTTTTACTATAATAACAGCACTGTGTATCTGTTCCAAACATGAATTTTAAAAAAATCATAAGAACTCAAGCATTTGGATGCACCAAGACTTCCAGTTAGCATGGAAATCAAATATATTTTTATATTTAAATATTCACTCATATTTATTTATTGATGTACCTTACAAATGTTTACAAGCCTTTTGAGAAGCTAAGTGCTATTATCACTTTGAGGATCTCAGAACTCCAACCCTGCTTTTCACATACCTGGGCACATTAAGAGATCTCCTCTAACTGGACCTGTTAAGGTAATGCTATGATAGGTCATGGTGCTTTATGAAGCATATTTTTTGTAACACACTTTTCTGGTCTTTACATAATTAACTTCCTTCTTCAATTTTACTTAAAGATTATTCTTGGATGCTTTCCACTCTGGAATACTGACAGATTTATATATTCACCTGAGGCCACATGGAAAGCTGAGGCATGGGACTTTTCACTCTAGGCTTCCACACTGTGCCAGAATGTGCTGCACTTTCACAGCGCAGAGGTTTAACCTTTTACTGGTGCATCCTCCCCACTAGCACTGAGCAGTCTGAACTGTACTGAAAACTGCACCAAAATAGCATCAAGAGCTTAAGTATTATGCACCTGAAATCATCATACATACAAAATTCCAATACATGTATATTTTGCTTCCAAATATTTTTAAATGGGGATAAAAAGTAAAATACTTTTCCTATTTTAAAAGTAAAATTATTTTCCTAATTTTACATGTCAGACTGAAGAAAATGAAAAACTAATGAATTGTGAGAGGCCAGTATTTAGCATAGAAACTGCATAGGAGTAGGGTGAAGGGCGACAAATCTCAAACTGTAGTCAGTGTATTTCAGAACAGCACAACTTGATTTTACACTCTATCCCGAAGAGATGTTGCAAAATTAGGGACTGGACAGCATATGGTAAGAATTAAGATAAAACTATGATAAGTTTCCAAATTCTTGGAGGAGAGTAAAATTTAAAATAATTTTATGTTGAAGCCTTCAGAACAGCCAACAATCCTAAGGAAAGATCAGCTTTACAGAAAACTATTCTAAATCATACAGAAAGCAGAACCATACATCCCCTTACTGCCAAAAAGGAAAGCTTGGAAGCCAGACTGTCAAAAGGTTGAATGACATAGATGCTTTTGAACCCAATTGTTAAGTTTTTTTTAATATTAAGAAAGCATGTTTTACCACATCTCTTTACTTGTTTCGCTAGCTTTTGCCCAGGGGTGGTTGTATTTCACTGATACTGTGATGTCTTTTTATCAAGGGGTGTAATTTGAGCTGCATGCATACTCTCCAAGAAAAATTATATCCATTTGGTAAAGAAAGTACATACCAGATTAAAAAAAAAAATTAACTCACACAGATGCTTTTCAACAAATAGGTGATAACAAGTATTGCCCCACTCCTGCCCAAAATGACAATTACAGATCCTATGATAGAAAGTTGGGATAAGATGTATTTTACAAGTCATTAAAATACCTACAGTCTGTCAAAGCAACTATGAGGAAAAAGCCCTGCCATCAGAAGGATAACAACTCTGGAACAGCTTCAAAAAAACAGGCTTGGAGCTGATATGTTAGGCCAAAATACCAAAACTTACTTAACACCTCATCTAAAAAGCAGATTCTCCAGTCTGGACTGAAGCAGTCAGGCCCAGAAGAGACAAACCAGTTCTGTGAAAGAGGGAGGGTAACAGCTAGCAAAAAAAGGCCACTAGGAGAGAAAAATCAGTGAGAAAGTGAAATATCCTTTTTGAAGGTTAGCTCAAGAATAGGTATTTGTTGAAACAAAGTAACTTGCTAGCCCTGTTCTATATGCATAGAAGGAAAACACACCAAGGGAGAAATAGGGGGAGCAGAAGCAGGAGGGGACAAACTCAACTTACACATAAACCTCCCCAAAATAATTTTTAAAAAATTAGCTGGAACAGAGATTCAATTGACTAATTGACATAATTGACATATTATCAGTCATCTTTTCAATGAGAGGCTGCAGTGAGAGGGAGGAAAAGCTTTCAACTAACATTCTGTATTTTAGAAAGCCAAAACAAAATCAACAGATTTAAATCTTACCGTAAAATGTATTTCATTTTTGTCAACTACCCACACCCTCAGATTCTTCAGTATGTAAGATTATATTTACATTTTAGAAACTGGCCTGTATTAAGTTTTTAGCTTACCAAATTAAGGCAGAAAAAGCTGCCTAACAATACGATGATCTTAATAAATAAGTTATGTGGGAAATATTGCCTTTGTTATTTTCACACTGAAAAATATATTCCACACTGCAGAGATAATGAGAGTATAAAACATTAACACTACATTTTTCTATACCATTCTGCATAATTAACCATGCAGCTGTTCATTCATTTGCTCCCAACAACCAAATTAATTTGCAATCAATTCACAGTGGATGCTCTGGAGCAGGCTGCATGTACTGCAGAAGCAAGTGAAGCTGCTCACATTCCACACAGCACATCAGTGCACAACGTGCTCAACTCTAAGAGATGCAACAGGTGGTTGCAAAATGATATTTTCAAACATCACCTATGAAAAGCCACTATGCTATCAGCTCCCTCATAGGGAAAATATGGGTATTTACAGGTGAGTTTCATGGTGTGTTTGTGCTCTCTGATAGACTCCTGTCCTTCTCAGGCTCAAGCCAAAAATTTTAAGGACACAAATATTAAACATCCATAAACATTACAGCTCCTTCCTATTATTTGTATTAACCCAGTATTACAGCCTCAGCACTGATGGGAATCCCACAATCAGTTCTCTAAATTACCTGTATTCCCAAGAAACAAAAGACCAAGTGAGAAAAGCAGAGTGATGGCAGGTTTTCAAAAAAGGTCACAGAATAGGCTGGTGGAATGAAGGTGGAACCAGCAGCATCACTAGCTGCTGAGTGGAATGTCACATGTAGCGTACCACAAGTTCCCTGACACCATGACCCTTTTCAGATTTTAAAAATTATCCTACCCCAGTTGTTATACTCATTCATCATCATGAAAACGCGATGAGCAATGAAACTAGCTGCTTTGATTGTGGTTTCTCATTTATTTCATTTTGCAGAGTGGCAAAGGAACCATTGATACATAGATATAGATATAGAGACAGACAGAGAGACAGAGAGAGAGGAAGAGACGGTGTCATTCCATCTGCCCCAGGTTATGGACCTGCACCTCCCTGCTGTGCCAGCCTGCTGACAGTGGGAGTTAATGGATGACAATGCAGCAAAGTACCTCTGATTACCAAAAAACTTAACGGCTCAACTGCTTTCATAGGAACTTAGTACAGAGGAATCATGCCACAATAAAAGTTCTAAGATTGCTGTTCTCAGTTTGCTCACACAGAAGTGTGGATCATGGGCAAAATTTCCCTCTTTTATGGAGCGAGGGAGCGCAAAAGCAAATCGCAAGCCCCGTGGATGACTAATGCATAGAAAGACAGCATTTCCTGTTTCTCACCTTAAACCTGTCTGCTGAGGCTGGCAAGAAAGAGGATAATTTCTTGTAGGGAGGCTTATTCAATAAGATACCATGACAAAACTGGGGAAACACCAGCAAAGCAACTTTCCTAAGCATCCTACTGCTACCAACCTGCATGGGTCTTGGGAAGGAAAGATCAATTCTGTTACCATCACTCCTGGCCAAACAGAGTCTACTCAAAACAAGAACCTGTGGTATAATTCCCACAAAGTCTGCTGCACTAATTAAAGCAATCAGAAATTCTATTACTTAGGCTCAAGTTACTCAAACAAGAGAAAAGGATTCTTAAACCATTTAAAATAAATGGTTATTCTTTCTCAATAAATTGACTCACTCATTATGAGTTATATCTTGCAATGGCTTAATTCATTTTCCAGGAGGAGGATTAAGGAGGAAAAAAAATCAACCTGTAAAGCAGCAAAATCCTCATGCTCCAAGATGTATTTAACATGTTCAGCAGCCATGCTGCAATCAGCTTCAATAAGAACAAGTGTACTGCAAGAGCCCTTTCCTATGTAAATCACAGCTTTCTAACTGAATCTTAATTTGTATGTCGTATATTCTCTGTGTGATCACAAGCTAGTGCAGAAACATGTTAACATTCAAAATCATCATCACTGTTCCAAGTTGTTGAAGACATGGACAAGTAGTTATGACACAGCACTCTCATCTGTGACCAACAGATATTCAGTAAAGAAATTTGGATAGACTTATTTGGTAGCTTTTACTTAGTTGTAGGATATTTTTTTTTCAGTTCCGACTTTCATACATACTGAGACACCAAAATAATCTTTAAATACCATTATGGCAACACAGACCAAAAAGTACCTGCTTCAGCTAAATCCCATGCACTGGAAAGCCTTTTAAAAGGCATTTCCTTCAGAGGAGTCTGTAGGTCACAAATCAGAGGACAGTCCCAAATATCCACAGCCAGATTTCATTCCTCTGTTGAATGGCCAAAAGCTACAGCCAAAACATGTGTCAGGAAGAGTGCAACACCAAGGAAACAGCAAGGTTACTGCCAGCCCTTGGTTGGTGCTGGGCCTCGGTCTAAGGGAGTCGAGGGTAGGTCATGTGTCCATTAGAGCACACACTGCAACAGCGGCACCCTCTGTGCTCCTGAATCAATTCCACTGCCCATTAAAAACGTCAATAATCACCTCTTCAATACCGTGCACATTCCAAGGTTTGTCAAGATACATTTATTTAATTTCCTTTACCTTCTATATATTTTTCCTTCTGACACCTATAATAAAACATTGCTGATATGCCGAAACCCACTACATCCACTTTTTAACTATGGTCTTACAGCACATTTTAAATGTCCAAAATAAATTTAAAATAAAGGCTTTCTTGCACAATTCAACTCATAACAGCACACTGTTGAATATTAGCAAGACAATGTAAGTTGCAGCAAAGACAATAAAAGTCTTTGTAATACTATTAGATGAATATGGAAATATGATCAAAGAGAGCACAAAAAAATCTGTTGTTCAGTAAGAGAAATAAAATTCTAATTGTAAGACTGCCTTTTCAATGCTACTGGCCAAAACCTTTGCTCACTGGAACAGCTGTAAATAAGGATATAATAAGAGCACAAAAGAGCTGCACAGGTATAATTGAGTACACTCTATTTTGATTGCAGAACTTGCATTACTCATGATGATGCATTAGCTAGAGAAAGCACAGCTAGATATTAGATCCCAAGCTGAGTTCACTGGGCTAATAATTAGAAAGCCATTTCTTTTTCTTTTTTAACTTGGAAGGAGAAAATTTGATATGAAAATCACAGACTCAATAACTCCATCCCTTGGGGCCATTTCTACAAAGTCACTTTTCAAAGCAGAGCCACAATACAAGGCCATCTGGAAGTGCAAGTTGTTGCAGAATACAGTTGCTCATTTATTAAGCAGTACTTCATACCAAAAATTTCACCGGGGCACTGAACTGTATATTGGAGGTTTTTGTTTTCCTTTTTAAATTAATTTCAGGAAACAGCTGAAATGAGTTTCACCTACAAGTCCAAAGATTTTGGAAATAAATGTCCATATTCATTTTCACACATTCTGTGAGCCATCTGGAAATTTTATTTTCCTGAGCTGTATGCTGTTCACTGTATCCACCTTAAAAGAATCTCCAGCTCTTTGTAGTCTGGAATTTTGCTTTAGTGTAGGCCTGCACTCTGTAAATGCCCAAAGCCCTCACCAGTCACTGTGCCCTGATTGCCCCTGATGGCCAGCGGGCTTGCCAAGCGAGTCTTGTCCTTGAATAGGTGGCTTGTTGTGGGTGCAGACAGAAAGAGCTGTGCCACCACAGACAGGATATTCCTGACTCCTTGGGATTTGGCAAGCACGGTGCTGTCTGTGAGGTTCTCCTGACTGTTCTCACCTCCACCCACCCAGACACTGACCTGGACCTTCAATCTCCCACAGTGCTTCGATTTTTCTTCCCCCTCAGGCTGCTTTTGGAGTAAGGAGTCCCAGAAAGCTCAGCTGGGATATTCAAAAACATTTAAGGAGGTGGGGAAGTCTGTTTCTTCATTTAGTGTTTCTTTACCAATAACATGGGGCAAAATAACCCAACATCTCTGAAAACAGGGCTACCTAGCATTCAGCAGCAAAGCTAAGAGGATCCAACAGTGCAGGTGACATCAAGAAATGCCGTTTGTTTTGCTGTGGTGAAGCAGTAACAACATGGTGATGCCATTGGGAACAATGGCAATTACACAGCAAGCCACTTCAGCATTACTCTATCATTACAGCTTGATAATATGCAATCAAAACGTTATTAGCAATCATCAGCAGCATCTATTATCCATTGCTTAGATCAAGTTAAGAAAGGGAAGGCTGCATGCCTACCAATAACAGGACTCCGAGCCACTCTAAGCACAGGGTTGGAAGGTAATTCCATGATCATATAGTACTGAGTCACCACTGCATAACCTTCAGCAATATTAGCATCTCAGTTGTTCCATGTATAAAATTGAATAATAATAATAATCACCTATATTTCCAATATAATTAGGAATAATTAACTCAGATAAGTGTTATCATTAATTTCATAGTGGTTACTAATTCAAAATTAAACTATTTGATTGTAAACTTTAATACTTATATCTAAAGTTCCAGGCATTCAACAGAATCAAACAGGTACCTGAGGTTGTAAAATATATGCACCTATATATTTGTGCAAAAATAAGTCCATAAAGCATATCAAAACACGCACCCAACCTCAATGGTCAGTTGGTTTTAACCAAGGTAAAAACCTTGTTAAGAATTTAATTACACAGCACTATTTTCCCTATTTATTCAACAATGAAAAATTCTAAGGTAATGCAAATTTAGGTCTCCCAAGCCCGTAACCTGACTTATGTGGGCAGGCGTAAGTTACCCACACAAACTGACAATGCTCTGCAGAGGTACAAAAATGCGTCACCAGGATCCACCCACAAATCTTCCTCACACAGAGTCACCCCTGGGGACTGGCGTTTTTCTGACTGGTGTTTTTCACTACCATTTGCATCACTCTTAAAAGTCTGACTGCAGCTCCAAGGTCATTAAGAACAAACAAGTATCACTAGACCATCTTTTCTCATTCTTTGTTCTGCTAAACAAGGAGAAAAAAATTGCTTTGAGTGATGGGAGAAAAGGAAAGAGATGAAGTGGAAATAAGTTTTAGAAGATGAAAGACACAGTTTCAAGGAACAAAATAACTGATAAACACCAAGGTAGGTTAGTATTTACTGACTAGAAAAAGAAATAGGGATATTAACATTAAAAAACTACCCAAGTCAGAACAGATCAGTTTATAAAAGTAGCTTATTTTCACTTAGTGATTAAGTCACATAATGACTTCGACAATATGATTTCTGGTATGAGCTAGCCAGGCAAGATAGGAACAAAAACATTGGCCCAATTCAGGAAATAACTGGAGGGGGTCTAATACCACTAGGGCACAGAAACAGATTAATGGCATTTCTCTGCTAACAAAAAAACTGAGTTATTTTTCACACCTGTTTTACAGCATATTTGTTTTATACAAATAAGAAGAATGCAAAAGAGAATTAAACAAAAAAAATTGAAAAATACATACACTATGCATTCTGGGCAGGCTGCCAATGTGAATACAAGACCCCAGCTCCGTCAGCAAACATGGATGAAAACTGGTGAAGCTCCAAACATTTTACACAGGGAGAAACACAGAAGTCCCTTCTGTAAAGGGACTTCAGCTTCATTCAGTTATTTAGAGCAAATAGTGAGGGACATCTCACAATTTGATACTTTTGTATCAAATTTGATACTTTGATCTCACAAGGGCACAATTTGATACTTTTGCAACAGTTGATCTGATTTGCACTTTTCCAGATCCAAGCACTTTGTAACTCCTCCAGTTTGACAACCGTGTGTGTCTGTTCTACGTCACAGCAGGCAGAGGTGGAGGAAGGAGGTGAGCACAGAACATACCCAGGCATGGATCACTAGGTAGTAACCCCTGGCCCAAGCACTCATCTTAAGCATTTGCTTCCTTTCAGCTTTTCCATCCTGGTTTTAGAAACCACAGAATCATAGAATGGTTTGGTTTGGAAGGGACCTGAAAGACCATCTAGTTCCAACCCCGCTGCCATGGGCAGGGAACCTTCCACTAGACCAGGTGACTCAGGACCCATCCAGCCTGCCTGGTCAACAAGCCCCAGCCTTCATCCCCATCCCTGGCTCAGCAGGTTCTGGGCATCATCACATCAAGGAATGAGCTCCCAGGGGCTCTCTTGACAAAGTGGACAGCCCAAGGCACCCTGATGTCCAGACCCTGGCTGGGCTGTGCCCTGTGAAATCGCAGGATGTACCCAAGGAGAGTCCCCCAAGGCCCCATCCCTGCTGCACTGAAGTGCAGCCATGGGCACCCAGCACATCCCCAAAGCCTGACATCACTGAGAGCCCTGAGGACATCTGTGCCCAGCCCCTGGGTCAGGACCATGACCTGTGCCAGTACCAAAGCATCTGGTACATCTGTTACTTGTAAGTAAAAAGGCACGATTTCCAGATGATGCACGCTAGTATCGATTTTATTTGAATGCAGTTCACACCAGTTCTTTACACCAGCTGTCAGCAAGGTCTGGATGACCTTGTTTTAAGTGTTTATGTTCTCCAAAGAAAGAAACATTATCTGAAGCCTGGTTTATATTTATTTTAAAAGACCAAAGAGTTTATTTTGAAGAATCCAACTGAAAATGCTTAAAAGACTATGATAGATACTCTGAAGTATGTACTGGAAAACTTGAAATATATTGCATATGTTGTATGGGCCACTGACAAATAACAGGAAAGCAGTGTGTGCTTACGCAGTTGGGAGTATCCAAACTGTCATTTGGTTGTCTTATTTGCACAAGATGCTGGACAAAAATTAAAACAGAAACAAATGTGCAATAAATTTTGCATCTTGTAAGTATAAAGGGTAGTTACAAATGAACTGTCATAGCCCTAAAAAGGTCTATCTTGAGCCAGTGCTAAGCAGTCTCCATTTGTTCTCACTCTCTTTCCTGAATACCTCCTTCTTATGACTAGAAATTTGTCGAAATGCCCTTATTCTGCATGGACCACTGGCCCTGGCCAGACTGAGCAATATTCAGACACTGGTATGACGACAAGTTATTGCAGAAGCACTGTCACTGAGAAACCCCACACAGTTAAAAAAATGCCACCTCTTTCAAAATAAGTAACAAGGCTGTTTTGCAGAATGTCCAGCAAACAGATTTTTCCCACTCCCTATTCCCTTACCCAGTCCTTTTCTTGGATTGTCTCTGTAAAGGTCCTTACACTCACATCTGAAGGTCAAGTCCCCATACAAGCTCTTGGGACAGCATTAAGTTTACAAGTACAGCATGACGTTCACAAGGTTTTAGATAAACTGTTTGTTTCTAGACCCAAAGCTTAAGAGCTACATTTGAATTTCACATATTCGCTTAAGTCTCCTGTCATTTATTTCTTCTGCTAGAGATAACCAGCAAAACTAGCAGAGCAAATACTGGTGCAGTATCACATTTATTGATAACAGTGAAATACTTTCGCTTTTCAAATGTACATGGTGAGTCTAGCAAAAATTTGTTGTGGAAAACTTATACAGACCCACACACACCCCAAAAAAATACTGGAGCACAAAAAGCCTTCTTAGCAAAAGACAACTAAGGCCTGAGAAGATTACCAGTGTGACTATTATAACATAGACTTACCTTATCTCTGCTTCTGATGTACACCTGAACGTGCAATCTGTGCACACACAGGCAACAAGCATATGGTATCTTAATTCAGTATCTTAATAATATCTTAAATATCATGGGAATGAGAATCAGTTTAGAAATTTATTAGGATTACTATTTATTCCCAGTTGTCATAAAACACAATATAACCTACACTGCTGGTATACTTCATCCAGACAATCCTAACTACTTGCAAAGCAGGATTATTTACTAACCTCAGTACACTACTCAAGCAGCAAGAATTCCCAAAGGACACATCCCAACACAGTATTCAAACTATTCAAAGCATTTCAAACTTTTTAAGTAAGTTTGATACAGAATTTCTAGGAAAAGGAAAAAACACGGCAACTTGCAAAGTGGCATCAAGAAGGTACCTTATATTCTCCATCATTCTTTGTTTCTACTGTTAAAACTCATTACAAACTCTAATTCAGCTACAGGAAATGCATTCAAGGAAGAGAAGGACTAAGAGCTGATGACAATCTGGATAATCCTACTACAATAGCATCACTCAGCTACCAACTCAACTCAGCAGCAGTCTGGAAAAGGAAGGGATGGATCTATTCCAAGAATGGCAGGAGGGAAGGTTATAGAAAAAGCAGAGAACTTACCGCCACAAAGAGCTCTCCAGAACTTTCCCCATGTCAGTATGATAATACTTGGTAAGGATCAGGATCACCTAAAAGAAAATGAGAATAAATAGATTTAAATATGTATAGTAATGTATGAAACAGAAACAAACATGGGCAGCATGATTTTGGGAAATACAAAGTTGAGGCTTCTGAAAATCTGAACAGCATTTCAGCTCATTTTTAACTCTTAAGTGTTTTACTTTTTTAGCCTAGCTTTTTCATTTCTCTTTCTGGGAAGAGTGATTTCAGCACTTGAAGTTTTCTGCAAAGCCAGTGACTGTGAAAGATTGCCCATTTCACATAAGCAGTGGAGTTGGAATTGTCACATAAATATCACCACCATACGACATTCCCCAAGCAATCTTTATGACTTTCTGATTAGGAAAAACCAATCTGGTTGCTAGTTTAAATTTAGGAGGCAACTCTACAGACACAATCATTTTTTTAAACCAAAGTGTTAAACAATGGTGATTAATTTTGATTATCCAGATAAAAAAAATCAGGAAAAAAAAAGAGCTCTGGCCTTCCTTACAAGATCAGCAATGCAACTTTCATAGCTATCACTTTTCATTTCTTGAAGAATTAGTTTTTCCCCTTCATGAGCCAGCTCTGTGCTCAGTAAATTACTCATTTACATCAGCAACAGCCAACAAAATACACAAGCAAGTTTCATCCACAAAACACCTTCACCCTATGAAAAGAGTCAGCAATAAATATTTTCCATCTGTTCAACATGTGACAAATTCACTGGTCAAATAATGTAAAGCACTAGTCCACAACCAGTGTATCAAGCTCAATACTATGGTTAATGTTTGGATCTTTTACAGGTTCTTTCTTTCACTTTCTGCTAGTCCATATTAGTGGCTCTTAGAGCCACATGCCCAGAGCAGCCCCACAGAGGCAGAACAGGCTGGCTCCCTGCACAGCTGGAGGCTTTCTTTAATGTGGGGTCAACACCAGCCTCCAGCAGTTTGGAGCAAGCTGTTGTTGAACTGGCACTGCTCTGCTCCTGACCACCTGATGAAACCTACAGCAAACACCAACTGTAGGTGTTCACTTTGATTATTCAGATAATTCATTAATATGCCAATGATACATTTGTGCTGCACTCCTTGTATGCTGGAGGTTGTGAGAGAACAGAATTACAGACCAATTATATATATAGAAATATATATATAATATT
>VXAX01006491.1:85300-138092 GCA_013399835.1 Leptocoma aspasia | reverse complement strand
ATATTATAATATATATATATAATATATGTATATTTTATATATATATATTATATAATAGCTATATATGTATAGCTATTATATAGAAATAATGCAGTGTTTTACAGAACTGAGGTACAATACCAGTCTCACTCAGGGTTAGCCAAACCTAATAAATTCACAACACATATTCCTGGATGTACATTGATATAAGCAAAAGTGGAAACAATCCATAATGCACAAGTAGTATTATTCACTCCTATTCTCAAAAGAGTCACAAACTACCAGATCACTTTTTTGGAACTTGATTATTTATAAAAATAAAGGTTTGGCTTAAAAAAGGAAAAAAAAAAGAGAAAAAAAAAGGAAAAAAAATTAATAGGTTACTACAAGACTTACAAAACAAAGAGAAAGAACCATTTCCCAAAGGAGAGTGTATCTATGGATGAGATTCCTGGCTACAGCCCAAGCACGTTCCATCCAGGTCAGCTATTTATTGTATTGTCAGTGTCTTTACAGCTTTTTCTAGTGCTTGCAATTAAGAAGAAAAAGAAAGAAACTTCCCTACTGGGAGCATCTATTAGGTCCAATTATTAAGGAAAAGGTTTCTGACTCTGCTTTTCTAAACAAGTATAATTCCTCTTAAGTCACAACTGATCCAGAATTTATTTTTTTTAAGAGATACAAGAATGCATACGTGGTAAATGAAAATAAAAAAGAAAATACCTAAAAATACAAGACATTATACTTTCTTTCCTTCCATTTATGCAGAAATGGAGGCTCAATCCTGAACTTGGTGAACCAACTTTCTTCATCCCTGTATATTCTAGAATTAGAAATTTTTAAATTCAGATAATTTTCAGCAACATGTGTTGGATCCATCCTGCCACAGGCGAAGCCACATGTTCCATTCCTGAATTAAACAGATTAAAATCCCACACAGAAAATCCTATTGGGTCACCCTCAGTCTACCTGCTTTGAGCATAACCTGTATGGATGCACCAACAAAGAACCTTCCAGATAAGGCATTTCTGTAACTCAGCACCTATCAGGAATGCTAAAGCCTGTCAGGCTCACAGCGCTGCTGGCTAGCTGCAGTCCATCTGGGCATGCACACCCCGAAGCAGAAAGCCACTGCTGTTCCACACACTTCAGTGGAATGGCCTTCAGGTGACTGCAAACTGCAGTGGGGAGCAGCCATGAGCAGCAAAACATCCTCTTGATGCTGCAGGATTGGTGCTTTCAGCTGAGTCAGAGTTCTGAAAAATAGGTGTCAGTACTTCCCAATCTGACTGGTAAATCCATGTAAAAATGTAAATACCTTATTTTGCACTTTGGTAGTAGAGAGAATGACTTAGTAGGAAAAACAAAGCCGTAAGAAGCCATCTTTGAACTCTCGAACAACAGTAGCAGATTCCTGTCACGACTTAAGAAGTGTGAAGCTGCTGAGGGGCTGACCACCAATTCCACTATGCCAGTGGATTTCATCCCAGTATCTGAATAATGGAGGCCAGCTATCTAACAGATTTTACAGCACAGTCGTTTAGACTGCGGGCATCTTTTCAGGCAATCCTGAAAGCAGGATCCAGGCTAACCATAATGGCAGTTTTTCTAAATTAATAGATAGATCCAAAGAACAGAAGGAATTCTTTCACAATGAAAGCATAAAGGCCTTCAGGATCTCTGGATTCTACCCATCATTTTTAAGAGCAGAAGCCTGTTTCACTGATTTCATTTTAATGAGACTCCATAATTACGAGCATTTTACAGGCTGGATTGAAGCCAGTGGTTCATACACATGGTTCTCCTAGTGGAAGTGCTTGGGTGGCCTGTGGCTGAGGAGAGGCACAGCAGCAACTGAGCAATGATCAAGGATATGATTCTTAACCAGCTCATACTACCATCAGTCATGGAGAGTTAAAATAAATTAACTTTTTTCTGTTATTATTTTACAGCTAAAATAAATTTAGGCAATGAAGGAGAATTAGATTAACCAGATTTTTTACTTTAAAGTGGATTTATAGGATTATCTAGAAATCTTCATTCCATCCAGGCTTTCAGAGACTTGTGAAACCATTTTAAACCATTTAATCTTAAATTCACCCACAATTCTTTGAGTTCCCTCCCAGTGTATGACAATGGAGGTGACAACAGTGATTACTGCTGTGTGCTAGGGACCTATGAACACCTGATGGTGATTCTGGACAAAAATACTGAAAGGGAAAAAAGAAAGTGAGACGTTTCAGCTTTTATCACAAAATTGGTACTCTATTACCTGCATCTTTACCAAAGCCTTTGGTAAAGGCCTCCCCATAAAGCCAGTATTTTTCTCTGTGCCACGGTATGGAAGCTAAATCCCTTAGGATTCTAAGAATCAAATGCAACGTACATTAGAAGTTAGCCTTCCATGGAAGAAATAATTAGCTGCAGTCAATTTCTCTGTGTTGGGCCTTCAGAAATTTCTCTACCTCATCCTCCCTCTCTTTTTTTTGGGGGGGGGAGAGGGACAGTGGAGTGCACAGATGGAATTTTGATTATCCCACATCATCCCCCTGCTTCCATAACTTTGGTCCTGCCTGTGTGAATTCTCACTGCTACAGTAGTCACAGCTCAAAACTGTTCTCCAAGCAAAGGAGTTGAAGCAGTTTCAATCCAAAATCCTTTCTGGTTGTAGACCTGTCTTCAGGGGTGCACTGGGTTTTCAGTAAATGACAAACCAGGAAAACAAATGGAAAATTCCACAGATATTACTACCCATGAATAATGAAAGTTAGAATGATCTATGCTTATCCCCTCTCCTTTCCTGTTGCTCTACCCTGAAAATGCTTTGCAGCCAGGCTGGGCTGAAAGGAGCACAACTTCACTTTACAAGACACAATGTGCTTTTAATAATTCCCTAATAAAATTTTGGCTTTAAGAAGTTCATTTTAATCCTCTATTTTCATCATCATGTCAGCTAAGAGGGCTGAGAAAGGAAAAAGGAATGAATTCTAGATCAATCACTCTTCCTGCTGTTTATATTTTATCTTTCTGTGGAGGATTTGCTAAGATCCTTCTCTTTTTGATAAACATAGACTTTTGGAAAAGTATTTTATTTTGACCCCGTATTCCCTCCAGGATGCCTTTGTTCATGGACCATTCTTAACAAAGACCTCTCTTTTTCTATCTACATGCAGATTCTTACAGATAAAGTTTTATTTGACCCCTGAAATTTGTGATTTTAGGGGATTTTTTGGCATCTATTCAGAAGATTCATAGCAAAAGTCTCATACTTTCCAACACACAATTACAAATATTATTATAAGTTTTTGTCTTTTCTCAAGTTTTTGGAAAGTGAGAGCATGCTGTAAGTACTTCTGGGCAGCCAGAGCTACCAGGAAAATAAACTCCTCAGACAGATTCAAGTTTCTGCAAACTTTTTAGCATCTGCTTTATTTAATTCTTGTGAATGAAGCCACTGAAATCCATAGAAGTGTTTATGAGAGTCACTTAATACTCTGTGTGACTGGAACATAAGCTGCTGTTTTGCTCAAGAACACAGCTTCACTCACCTTTTCAGCTATTTAACTATTCCACTGTACACCACAACTATTTTGGGGAGATCAAGAGGTTCTAGGCACATCCTATTAATTTTTCACTACCACCCCCTGTAATTCCAAAACTTTTGACACCTAATAATCAAAAAGCTCCCTAACAAATTATAGGCAACCACCTACTGCTCCAATCCCTCAAGCCATTTTCACTTTTGCAGCAGCAGGCTCTTCAATCATCATGCTAAGAGCAATGTTAATTTTCACATTTCTTATTTAAAATATTCTTATGAGAAAAATAAAATTCAAGAAATTATTACTATGAAGGTACATTACTACAAGGCTATTATATGGACAAACTACCATACAACTATTAATAACTACATCATAATTTGATTGTGCTAGGAAAACTAAACAGAAAAAGAGCATTTAGGTTTACTCTGTTGCAGCACTATGATGAAAGGTAAAAAAGCAAACATTTAAACCATTACTTAAGCTATTAAGAATTCACTGTATAAGATTCTACTCCTCTCTGGTAATAAAGTTCATAAAAGCAATACATGATTTAATATTAAATACTTAAAGAATTAGCTTTCTATTTCTTCCAACTAAATTGTATTGGGAGACAAGAGGACTTACTGTGTATGAAGTCACTGACTATACCAGTGCATTTGTCTTAAACATTAGTAATAATTCCATACAGTGAATTAATTCATAATTCAAAGTAAGACACAATAATGGCTCAATTCCTGTTCTTTAAGAGGTGTTTCCATCCACAAGGGCTGAATAAGTGTGTAGTCTTAAAAGCAGTGGTTGTGATTGCTTCCAGATTCAAAACCATTTTAAACATTGTACTTCTCACATTGACCCTGAAAACATTCATGGAGAAAACCACTTTTAAGATATCAAATATATTTAATCCACTATCTAGCACAAAACAGGATTATACTCAGTGAGTTCTGTACAAACACAGAACAAAAATACACCCTACTGCCTTCAGGAGCCTACAGTTCAAGTACAGAACAGAAGAACCAACTCATTACCAACTCATACCAGATTTTCAATGCAAGCTCCTAAGAAAATTATGTTTACATGATGCCAGTCCATATGTATGACACTGTATATATATGGGTTTGGCTCCTCATCCGTACCTTTTAATTCTAAATCCACTGACTGATTTCAATCATATTTAACAGAAAAGTAGATATGGCTGAAGTAGCCACATCAGTTTATACCACAAGTCCATGGCACAGATGCACCTAGAATAACAATAAACAAAAAAAGTACAAAAAAAGTAAGAATGGGGAAGGCATATAAATATAAATAAAGATGCCTCCCAAATATATTTTCCTCCCTTCAGTAATTTGCAACTCGGGCAGCTAGGCTGCTACTGCAGTAGTTGGCAGCTGGCTGCTGGGATAAGCACAGGTTTCTGTGTGCCTGACCCACCCACACAAGAACAGAGACTGTTGTTATGTGACTGTTAATGGTCAGTCCCCAAAAATCAAAGCTTATGTAGAACTGGTCAGCCAACCTGGACTGCTGCTACTTCGACATATTCATATTTCTGCTCCTTTCTAGAACCATTAGATGCAGGTCCAGGATTTCTGGGCATGCTGCAGATGCAGAGCTTGCTTGAGCAAATGGGAGGAAACTCAGCCTGAATTATTAGAATTAAATCTGCAGCTTTGGAAACTGTCTAACATTTTAACTACTTGTTCAATTAAACTTCCTGTTCTTTTTTAAACAGCCCCAAACAATTTCACCTCTGACACAAAAATGTCCAGTTTTCTGTCATTGCCTTTTACCACACAACCAGAGCAACTTTTTGGTTTAAATATTTAACATAGCATTTGATAAGTTCTTAAAACCACATTTGCAAACATGCCAGGAGAATAAATTTCTAAAGCATGAAGCAAGAATATTTTATCCTGTCTCTCTAGTCTCCTAATTGTGATTCTTTTTTAAATACAAGCTAGCTTTACTTATCTTCCCTACTAATGTATTCTAAATTGAATTAACAATCCTTTCTGCAGAACCAAACTTATGTGAATATCCTTTTTCATTCCCATGAAAATTCAAGAGGAAGCAGAGCTAACATTGAAAGATGGCATATGTAAAACATCTTTAGTCTCTTCCAAATATTTCAGGAATCCAATATTATGAATAAGCTGTTTACCTCGATCATCACTATTATATAGCTATTCACTAGCAGAAAAGAAAAATCAGATTTTAAGTGCAGTTTGTGAAATATTCCCCGTCTCTCATGTAGTGTTACAGCCCAATAAAAATTGAAAGTGAGCTTCTAATCTGCATCACTAAATCCTTTCTCAAGGCCAGAGTTCTTTTTTTAAAAAGAAAAACATTTACATATAAAAGTAACTATGCTTTTTCATTTCAAAAATGAAATTATTATGCAAGACATATGGAAATAGCTATAGAGGAGGATACCACAAGCTGGGCAGAGCACGCCTTTGACGCAGGGCTGTTGGCAGACATGCTCACATTGGTTACTCTCCCTCACAGCTGCTCTGTCTTCACCAGAACCACAGGATTAAGTATCATTGTACCAAATAACATCATATTTACCAGAGGTTTCATCAACCTACAATGACCTCAACATAACATTTAATTATCTCTGAAATGGCTAATGGTGTTCAAATGAGACCTAATTGTCTATCATAAAAAGGCTTTATAAAGAGTGTACATGGAAGCAAGGACTTCGATACTTCATGAAGATCAGCCAAAGAACCACACTGTTTAATATCCTTATTTTTCACTAATAAGGGCTGAAATATTATATATATTTATATTAACTGAATATTGTATTCATGCCTGAATTCGTTCTGTATGAACGAGAAAGATAAACATGGGAACGTGGTCTATAGAGTGGAACATGGGCACACTCCTACCTGAAAGGAGTTCTGCCAGGACAAACATGCTAAAGACCAAGGCAGCTCTATTACAGCAACAGAGTGATACTGATTAATATTTCAGTTAGAGGACCAGAGACAAACTAGAGGCAGATGCAAAACTTGTTTCACACCTTTTGTGATGCGGAGCATGTATGTTATGCTAATTAGCATTTACATGGTCAGGGATACTTTTACTCTGCTTATTCCAAAGTCAAAATCAGGCCTGGAAAATGGCACCAAAAAAAAGGTGAAGAGGATTAAATGAAAAAAAAAAAAAAAATTCAGGTTGCCTAGTAAAACAGGAATAACCGAAAAACAGATCTGGGGCTGATACTCCAGGTACTGTCTAACAAAAGTCCTCTAGTCCCCCAGCTCGATCACCTTCCCTACTTGTGAGGAGTGCCTGGGTGCCTCTCCAAACAAGGACCATGCTCTCTGCAGTTTCACACAGGGATAGACAAGGCCCAACAACACCCACTTTTCCTGGGTGGAAGTTGCCCTCTCTAGGACTGCTTTTCATTTAAACTGTTTCATCTTACTTATCTTGCTAAAATAACGAATTTCAGAAGTATCAACACACTGCCCCTAGCGTAATGTGAGAGGGAACCACTCCCACTCAAATGCCAAACCTGCCTGCTCCCCGTGGCCCCATTCACAATAAATTTGGAACACCTCAAATGACATTAACAGAATTCAGCTACTGTAAAATACTGGGAATGAACCCCTTTGAGAAGAAGGATGAAAGCACATTTATCTTCCACATTATTCCTGAACCCGCAGAACTTCATTTCCGTGCCAATGGAAAGGGCGTAAAGGAGCTGAGGGAACATCCAAGTGGGTTAGGAGACTATTAGAGAGGGCTTGGGAGCAGTTGGGAAAATTGGTCAGGGGCCAAATACGTCAAAGAAAACATTGGAAGCGACTGAGGGAGTGCTGGAAAGTTCTCCACGTTCAGTCGGAAGCCAAACCAGGAGATTTCCAATCTGTGAGCACTGAGTTTTTGCCAGCTTTTTGTGTTTCCTCACCCAGCCTCTGCCCTAGGTGTCCATTACTTTAAGAGTCATGGGAACATAAAAAAGCTAAGTGGAATTATATAGCATTATCTGTGAAAAGGAACAGCTCTTTCACCAGGCAATGCCACATCATTTTGGATCCCACTTGTCATACAGACATTATGCTTTAGTTTAACCAGTATGAAGTATAATAACATAATCAGTCATCTTACAGCCAGGTTTCAAATTAGCCTCACATTCCAATCTTAAACCTCTAATACATTTTAAATGACCCTCAGATCAAGTAGATACAAGCAGGGAAAGATTGTAGGCCCTGATGAATGAGATCTATATTTCTTTATTTTACTCCAGTAAAGACGTCAGTATTCAACAGATTCTTTAGAGACAGTTTTTGCATGTCAGCATTTAATCGGCTGTAGCTAGAGCCGGAAAGCAGTTTCAGCAACAAACTCTTAATGTGAAATTCTCCCCCTGAAAGATTGATGGTTTTCATGGTTGGTCTCTCCCCATAATCACAGATTGTTTTAAAAATATGCTAAGTACTTCTTTCTTCATGTTATGAGCACTACTCTTTTCTGTCTTCCTGGATTTAAGGATAGGTACAACAATTAAGCAGCACAAGTGGAAGGAAAATATTTTTAATTAATGTCTAGAACTCTCCTGAACAGTTAGCTCTACCCTTACACCTTCTCATGGCTCTTTTCTGTAGAAATGTGGTAATTTCAGTCTTCTTGCACCCCCCTTAACATAATGTCTATCTTACAGTTGAGAAATGGAGACAGATGTATCACCCTGATGTATCCCAACTTTAGTATAGGAAAAGAGAGAGATACCTCTAGAGAACAGTTTTGTCCATCTAGATGTGAACGGTTCTTTGGAAGTACTTTGTTTCCTAGTGATTTATCATACTGAGGGACCTACACTTCCAGCTTGACCCTCTCAGAAAGACTGGATGAATCCCTATCTAAATAAGGTGCAGAAGTCCAGGTGGAGCAGAAGACATCATAAAAAGTGAGAACAAATTGAGAAGCAGGATCAACAGACATGTCCCAATTCCATATGCCTAACCCCAAGGATGTTCTTTTCTGATCCATGATGTTCCCAGACCCAATTCCCACATCTCCCAAAAGCTTTCAGGGTCCCAAGACCCTTTCCCTTATCACTGCTACCCACAACACACAGCAACACACCCACACTGTGGAGCCAGGAGGTCTGCAGTTGTTATGTGTTCTGTACCACCAACGTCCTGACATGTAACAGAAACTGTGCCAAAGAGGCAACATCTTCAATATGGGGAAAAATTCTTTTTTTCCCTTACCTCCTTTTCCACCAAGGAATAAAAGAAAAACTAAGGAAAGAGTTGAAGACATTTGTAAAATGATATATATCATCTCAGAAGGTGCAGCAGACTAAATTTTTTAAGTACTAAAAAACCCCATATTTCATTTCCTCAAAATGGTAGGTATGACCATGATATACTTCATTCCAAGGTTCTTTACAACAGAACTTTATACTATCAGACAGTTAAAACTTCTGTACAGTGTACATGACATTTACTGTTGTCCTCCATTATACTGAGCATCTCTCTGGAATTGCTATTTATTTTCCAATCATTTTTCCTAATGAGTTTGTTCTATATTTGAATTATAAATGCCTGTCTCTATTTATATTTTATTTCTGAAACTTAGAGAATAGTCTTCTCTGTTTACCACTCAACAGTCTTTTTCTTATGGAAATTAACTTATCCCAAAACAAAGAAAAAATCTGAACCTTTAAATTCTTGCAAATTGTTTTTCTCAAGTTAGGGGTTTAACTGATGCCATGACAGAAAGATCGTAATAACCAGAGCTCAGAAGCTACAGTCCAAAACCAATGGGAGCTTTTCAGCTCAATGTCTAGCAAATATATGTTTCTGTTGCTTCCTCCTCCCTCTTCCATACCCATGCATTTGCTCAGAGTCTGATCCAAGTCTGAATCAATTAGAATCTGGATTAAGCCCATTTTAAACACATGAAAAATAAATCAGATCCTGAAGTTTCTTACATGAAGAGAAGGACCCAGTTTTGATGAAACCTGTATTTGAGTGTCTCACATATTCTGTGCACAGGAAAAACCACCACATTGTATTTTCCACAAAATGCATGTAATTGTACAAATTTATGACTTTAAATGTCCAGTTACAATGGACATGAGACTACTGCAAGAGAATAGCTAGAGCTAAACTTAACAATGCAAGCTTTTTCACCTGCTGAAGGTATCTCTAAACAGACATTTCTTGAAGTAAAGTTCACTCACAATGTACAAGAGAAAGTAAACTGAAGTAACTACTGGAAATTACCTCCGATTTATTATGTTGTTGTTTTTTTAAATTTTTTTAAATGCTGTATTTTGCAATAATTTTATAAGATTAGAGGCCACAGGAAAAATGCATCACCCATATGTCTAAAACAACATTCAATTCCTTTCATTTCCTCACTTTGGAACAAGAAATAGCTTTTCATCAGCAGAAATTATTTTCCAACCTCTCCCAAGCCCATCATCACCTTAGACATGGCAGTAGGCCTGTATTTTTCAAAAGCAAATAGAAAGAAAAAGAAGCTTTCAATGCAGCCCAAGAAATAGTTGCAGAAGATTATTCTGTAGACACAGTAAAATGAATAAAACACCCGTTCAAGACTACTCAGCCACCGCTGAAGACAGAAGCATGTCAAAACTGACCAAGTTTTAGGGGAAAAAAAAATTTAAAAACCCTTGTATTTTCCCTGCCAATTCTTCAATGAATTGTCTTTTTCCACATAGAAGAAGACCAGTGACATTTCTTCAGGAAACACAGTGTTAAAAATAAGGAAACTAAAGTTAATTTAAGCTAAAATATGACTTTTAATAGTTGTATGAATGGTAACCCTATGAAAATGTTTGTGCACAATAGAGGAAATATACAGAGCAAAGTGGCTCAGGCTTTCTTTGTGAGACTTAAAATGAGCAAGGATAACACAACACATTAGTTAATTAATACAGCATCCTTATTGCTGCTATGTGAAGAGAGAAATTACAAATTATAAAGTTCAGTGCCGGGAGATTTTAGCTCAGTCCAGGGATTTTCTGCCTATGTTCACAAACTGCCTGGCTCAGAGCACTACCCACAGACACCTAAGCAATTTCAGGGGCATTGATTCCATATCAGCAGGGAAAGAAATCAAGTCCCCTCCATATTCCCTGGTCTGGAGAAAGTGAAAGAATTCTTTAATCTCAGTGACAACAAATTGACAGCAATTTACCTGAACTTTTTTTTTTTTTTTTGCAGCTTATCTATCCCTTCCCCAAATCCCAACACAAAAAGCCTGAAGTGCATTTCTCAGGAAGGAGACATAGTATGTATACCTCTTAATCACTTGTGCTTATTAAGTAAGGTACCAATAGATGATGATCCCAAAAAAAATTTAACAAAAGAAAGAAGAGATCCACTTTATGGACATAAAGGTCAGGGGACTACAGTGAAGAAGTAGAAATTATCCAATATCTGGAAATAATGCAAGTTCTCCATTAATAAAATAAACAGGTAGTCAATGTGCTATCAGAGAAATGCATCAGCCAGGAAGGGGGAAATGGATACTCAAACAGATCAGTTCAGTTTTTTGGTTTCCATCTTAACTAGAGCAGTGCCTATTTTCTCAGTGAGTTAAGCTATTTGCAGTTCTGTCAGTCTCTAAGAAAATTTACTCCTCAGTACCTTCAGAAAAATAGCTTAGGGAAACATGCAGGGTCTCTGATCACAGCTCAGGTAAGTTTTTGGGTTTTTTTGGTTTTAGTATCTTGGTACCTAGGGTTGTGCCTCCTTCCCTTCTTTTTATTTTTTTATTTTCTCAGAGCAAAGAATATTAGCAGTCTGTGGCTGTGCATGACTGGCTAATACAGACAGAGATCTGCAAACTTTAGTCCCAACTCCCCAGGCCCAGAAACAGCATTATGGATAATAAGAGGTGTAACCTAAATTTTGCAAAATGGATTTGTGTCCAAAATGGAGACTAGTTGATAATTCTTTCTTTTACTTAAAAAGAAAAAACGACTTACATAGTCCTCCCCCCACAAATCAATGCATTATAGATAGATTTCTCTGGATCTGTCTTTAATTATTAATTACCTTTCAGCTCTGCAGTGACTCTCATGGTTATTTCACACTGATAGACCAGAGAAAAGGGTCCATCCCACTGCAGCTAGAAGAGAGGTAGGAGGATGGACAAAAGCAAAAAGGAGGGGGAAGGTGGAAATTGGCAAGCTTCCATGACTGTTTATTTTAGTTTCAAAGATTATGAAAATTTTATTTTCAACACCAAAGGAAAAAGACAGAAATAAAAAATTAAATAACTGCCTGGAGCTAAATGTTTCCTACTTAGAATGCTTAGAATTGAGCTGCAAATCTGTGGAAATAGATATTTCTGCAACTATAACTTTAATTCCAATAGTGCTCGATACAGTGAAAAGTAACAGTCCTCATAGCAGGTAATGGCAGATAATGATCACAAAGCCTAATGTTTTCTGGCTAAATTCATAATGAATCCAAGAGGATAAAGGCTACAAAGTATTTACTAGGGTGGCAGAGAAGGTAATGCTTTCCTGAACTAAAAAAGTATTTATGCTTTCTGGCAGTGGTTCCTTTTTACTGCAAAGTGAAGGATTTCTGTACTTAGGCATCTCAGAGAGTTTTTAAGGCATTTTGTAGTCTAGCTTTTAAATTCTCTAAACTGTAGGTTCTAGCTCCTAAGAAGAATGTGTAGTTTAACTTACCCTAATACTGTTTGTATTTTGTGTAAGATATGGTGATTGTTCCTGAAGGTTTATGTGTCAGAAACATTCTGATTTATTCTTACTGATTAATTTGATATTTTGATCTTACATTGGGATGGGAAGACAGGGACAAAATTCCCATAGTCAAGATTGCCATGACACAGGCATAAGGAGAAGATGGTCTCTCAATAAAGCGATGAAGCAGGAACAATTCTGAACAGTGGAAACGGCCCTCGAAAAGCACAAAACACAATTACATTTACTAAAAAGGCTCCCTTTATAAAGAGGTGGTAAGCCAGAGATCCAGATCTTTGTGTGCATTACCTCAGGCACTGCCTCATCCCAGGCTGTGGCTGTCCTCAGCTCCCTGAAGGAACATGAGTTTGTTGAGGGTGCACATGGGCAGATGCAACTGCAACTGGAGCCAAGAACATCTTCAGGAGAAAATGGGATCTTTTGTGACCTCCTGTAGACTGATATTCTGTGGTGTCAGGTAATTATCATGTTGCTTTAGATTTGGAGCCATTATAAACACAAATAACCCTCCAGTGAAAGAAGTAAACTGCAGGCATCTCAGATGCTAAATCCCAAGCTAGAAAGGATCACCTGGTCCTCTCTGTCCATTGTCCTCTCCTCCTACACTTTCAGACCCAAATCCATATAACTCAAAAACATACTTAAAAGCACATCACACAAAATGGAGCTATCTACACTTCAAAAAATATACTATTCCTACCTCTTTCTCTAGCAACAAGTTCCACATTTATTTATGCAGCCAAGCAAGTAATGATGACTTATTTCTTGAGTAAATTTATCTACCTTCGATGTTTATCTATGGGATCTTGTCATGTGCTTTTATAGAAGATTAAAAAACCTCTGCTGACAAATATATTTTCCATAAATAAGTACTTACACACAGTAATCACATTGCTTTTTGACCTTTTCTCTTTGATAAGATTAATGACTGGCCTCCCTACAATTCACCTCATAAAGCTGATTTTTCAGCGTCGGGATGATTTTTTTGGGTCCTCTCCCTAGTCCTCACCCCTTATCTTCAGAATATATTCTCCAGAATTGAGGACATTTCTGAGGTGAGGATACCAGATCTGAGCAGCAGCAGCTACCAAAGGCAAAGCCAATTAATTTTCTTACTTGTTCTTGATATACCCTTTATGGCCAGCCCACAAACAGCTTACAGGAACCTCACCACAGGTTTCCAGGAACAGCGATTCTGGGATAAGCCAGCATAGTGCTGCTATTGGAAAACTAAGTTAAAACATTTTGTTCTTCTTTCCCTAAAAGGCAAAGCTCACTTGGCAAGTATGCCCAATAAAATCAGGCCATGCAGAGGAGGGACTAAATGAATGCATATACATACAAAAATAATCAGCATTTTTCCAACAACCCCACCAGGTTCTCCCTGAGAATTCAATAACTTTCTAGGCCCAGACATTATTCATCTCTCAGACTCCAAAGAGCTGGTTTTAATCTGTCTCCTCTTGTTTAGCCTTAGGGTTTGTAGACCTACACCTACACCTCCAGCAATAATTATTCTAACTAGTCTCTGCTTCCCTGGGCTAATTGCCAGCAGAATTCAACTGATCTTCTGCAGAAGAGCAAGCAAGTCTGTCAAGAAAAAGTCTGCAGCTGGAGACAAGGAGGAAAAAAAATGAAAGCAAGAACATCTTCCAGGTTCAGTTCATAAATACATACATAGGAGAATATCAGCATCAAGAACAAACCTGTTGAGCTCTCTTTCCCATCAATTCAGTTGATGTACTTGTTGAGAAAGCTACTCCCAAAAATCTTACGTTACTTCAGGGTTGTTAATTCCCAAAGAAGCCTTCCATCCTGAAAGCCTTATATCTTTGCATGTATAGCTCTCCATCTGTCTCCATAAAAGTGAATTTTTGAATTTTCATCTAATCAACCATTTCAGATTATGCTTACAATAACCTTCATTATTTTAGCAATTTTTGAGCTATCTACAAACTTATCAGCAAATTCATGTCACTATCCATATTGGTGATTGAAAATATGGAAATACTGACTGGCACTGGATTCAGAACTAATGCTTAGAAACTAAGTTAATGAGTTTACACAAAATTTTGAATTATGTCCCTGCTGCTTCCCCAAGGGAGATTTTCCCTTTTTCCTGGCACTTGCCCCAAACGCACCATTCCAGCTTGTGGAAAACGCTCTGACTTCTGTAGCTGACAGACCTGCCTTGGATCGTAAACACCCAATATTCTTTTTTCAACACTAAGCCATCATTTGAATTCACAGCTTTTAAGGAAACACCATGTGTTTCAACTGTCATATTTACCCAACACTAAAAAGCCTACCAGGAAAAATAAATTTTATTCTCATAACGCAATGCACTACATTCCTAATTGCAGAACTGGAAACAGCTAAAAACGGAAACCGTTCACTGCATTACATCATGCTTAGCGCTAAAGTGGCTCCAGTATTTCAATCAGCAATGTGCCAAAAGACACTCTCACTCATCTCTCTGCAACTTGCTTCTTTGTCATCTCTCCAGGAAAATGAAGCTTTAGAATTTGTACTTAATATCACCACTATAACAGAGCGCTCTCTTCTTTCAAACTGGGTTTCTCCCTTATATGTTTTGCTTGGTTTTTTCCCCTCAGAAATGGAATACAATGTGCAACGGCAAGGATCTAAGTAACTCATCCTTCCTGGTTGCATTCAGCTTCTCATGACAAATCTGGCATATAAACTATGTTCCCTCACCTCCAGGTAGGTGTGGGGATCCTCTCATTGATATTTATGATTCAGTAATTCCCTACAGCAACAACATACATAATCCAGAATGCTGTGTCCATCTTTGGGATCCTGCTGCAGCAAAGACTGACAGCCTGGAGCGACTCCAGTAGAGGACCACGATTAGAGAGCTGAAGTGTCAGAAAAGGAAAAGTAAGGTGGCTTCATTTGTCCAGTGAAGAGAAGACTAAGGCAGCACCTCCCACTACCTAAAGAGAAGAGAGAGACAGACTCTTCCCAGGGTCTGGGAACAAGAGAAATAAAACCACAAGCTGGAGGGTAAATTTCAGGGGGATATAAAAAGAAAAATAATTGGACTCAGAGTAGTTAGGTGCTAGGTCACACAGTGAGGATGAGGAATCTCTAACCTTGGTGTTCCCAAATTATGCCTGAACCAGACAGACCTTTAGCAGCTTCATCTCACTTTTGATATGAGCCCCACCTTGAACAGGGAGGTGGGCCAGATGACCTCCAGATGTTCCTCCCAACCTCAATTACTCTGCAATTCCATGGCACATGGATGGCTTAAATTAATCTCATGTGCCTTAATATCTTATGTGAATACCATATTTTAAGAGATCTGTTGATCAAATTTCTAAGTCCAAAACTTTACAGGAAGCCAAGTATATTTTAATATCATAACCACTTCCATCACTTTGTAAGGAAAACAATTTTTTCTATCCTTTTAACAATGACTTAATAAAAAAATATTTGAATAATTTATAACTTACCAACTTTCTCCCTGCTGTTGCAGTTAGCTGTTATCACTATGAAAAGCACACAGTAAAAAGTATCGGTTTTCTTAGATAAAGCAAGTTCAAACATAGGATTGCTACTCAGACTTAACAATCTCTAACTCAGTTTCTAGGCATAATTCGTGGTCAGAGTGCAGAGTACACCACTGGGTTTCAGCTGTTCTTTGCTATTTTCCTATCCTTTTTCATTATCACATTATGGCAACAGTAACACTGCAGCTACAATAACCTAAACCCATTGAATAATACTAAGTAGGAATATACTCCCTTACTAACGAGTATGATTAATAACAGTCTCTTCCACCACAAAAATTATTTTCTCTAGTATGCCAATATTTGTACTCAGTTGAGGTTGGATCAGATCATCCCACTGGGGTCCCTTCCAACCTTATTCCTGAGATGCTCTGATTTGATGCCAGTCATTGGACAGGTTGGTGGCAGAGCTGGGACCAGAGCCAAGGACATCTCCTTTACCACTAGACCATGCAGCCTTCACACATTTCAACGTTTTTTTACAGTGAGATAGTATAACTCATTTGTATATATGGCTAAATACATCAATAAATAACAACAACAAGCTTTAATATTTTGTGATATTAAGCATTATAAATTCAGGGGTATTTGTTATACATGAGGAAGTATATTTTAAATTGTGATGCTCAGAGTTGAGTTAATAATTTTCCCCAGAGAAGCAACATGAACAACTCTCAGTGCTTTTCCAAAACCCTGTTATATACACTCTTCGCAAAGGGGGGGCACTATATACCAGTGATACACAAAAGATCTTCCATTACACAGCCTATAAAATGTTTCAAAACATTCTGTGTGAAACATTGCACTGAAATATAATGCCACATCACATGTTGTCATTTTGGAGGTAAAACTATACGCTGTTGCAGTATGCCTTTCATTCAAATTCATAGAACTGAAAAGCAAAGGGAGAAAAGTAGTGGCAGGATGGCTCATTTGACAAAGTACCCTGTAGCAACCACATCAATTAGGTTTGCATAGATCTCCAAGTGTGAGGCAGTTAATGAAACACTGATCATTTTCCCCAACTCTAACTTAGACATGTTAATTAAAAATTAGAAGAAATCATCATCATATAAAATGAGTTCACAGAGAGAGAGTATAAAAATACCTACCAGGCAGTGCTCTGTACACGAGACTTCTTTTCAACACTAATTAAAATGGATATTTCTGCACATGCAAGTCTACCCAATGAAACGCAAATAATAGTGTGAGTTTAACATTTAATGATTTCTCTGTAAAGGAGAAGACTTTCATTTGGGAATGCTATAATTTACTCTGAGTAAGATCCACTTAATCATCATGTTTACTGCCTTCTTTTTCTGCTCACATTTCCTTTTCCTAGCCCATCACGCAATTGGCAATTTAAGACTTAAATTGTGACCACTTAAGACTTTATCTATTGCATTTCCCAACCCCTATTTTTATTTTCCTCCTTGTACCACAAACTAGCTAGCTGAAAATCTTCCATAGCTGATAAAACGAGACCTTTACACTACCAAATGAAACCCTGATGTGCACAGCTTCACCCCACGGCAGAGGAATCACCCTGGCAGCAGGGCAAGCTCAGTTCAGCTGCACAGCTGAAAAGGAGAGGGGTTACAGAGAGCTTTGCAGAGGGAGGGGTGAAGCCAAGCCAAACAGGAATAAGAAGAGGGAAACTACTCTGGAGGCACACATCCTGAACACAGACAATTCAGATCAAGCTCCTCTGATGGTGAATTTTCAGCCTCAAGAAGTCTCCTTCACTTAACTCTCCATGACCAGAGAATAGATACAATAGTTCTTTGTTTTCCTCACACAGTCCTTGATTTGCTAAAACTTTGCAGTCTCCAAGACAAACACTTTTTCTCATGTAAGTAAAGCATTCAGTGGGATCAAACTCTGACATTGGCTGAGATCTTAGGGAAATGCACATTAATGCAAAATTAAAGGATGAAATATCAAGCACTCCATAAATAGCCGAAGCTAGGAATAAAACTACTAGTACATTTTGTCAACTCTTTCTCCTGCCTGTCTCTTCCCAACTAGCTCTGGTTCCCAGTCCATGGAAATCACTTATTACCCAAATCAGCTTCTCTTGGCTGTGCATTCACAAGCCAAGCTGCTAACTTAGAGGAGCCTATTTTTAGCTGGGGTGCCTGGTTTCCCAGAGCGACCAGGGCTGTAGCTGCAAAGCATGTCTTTCACATCTCCTGCTGCAATGAGGTGCAGCAGCCAGAGCGGGCAGCGGGGCTGCTGAGTGTCAGCAGGATCTGCCCCCAGCACTCACTTGCCTTTAAGATAACATTAACTCCTTGGAACACCTTTGTTCCAGTGAAAAATTTAACAGACTGCAAAGAGAAGACTGAATCTCTACCTGACATTTGTAACAAAATGATCACACAAACTTCTTTATAATAAGATGTACATGAGCAGATGAGCAAGGGGAGATGAGTCACTTTTTTTTTTGAGCCCAGAGATTTCTGTTAAACCCATCCTGTTGCTGCAGCAGAACTGGAAGGATTCCAGGCTAGTAGCCCACTATGAAGAAAAAAAAGAAAATAATGGTGTATTGTGAAAACCACAGTGGAGGCTAATGGCCAAATTGTCATGAACTGCTGTCTTAATCAGTGCTGCTAATAAAAAAAAAATTAAAAGCCACTGCAAGAGTACTTTTTATTGTTAAACTGCACGCAAACACACAGAAAATAACTCAGAACCTTTCAGAGCAAAAAGACCCATAGCTTAAGGAAAAAAAAATAAGAGCAGCGCAGCTGCAGCAAGTGGCCACAGCTCAGTGCAACAAGCGTGGACTTGTTCAGTTGTGTGAGCAACATTTTCCAAGCCTGAATGGTGACTTTCTCAAATACTCATCATAAACTTAAAATGACCCTTCCCCACCACCCTGTGCAGGGTGCTCAAAAGGGACAGAAATCATGACCTTAGGAAGCGTGGAAACACAGACTTCTATTTAACAAGAGGAGTTTAATATATTAGTTGTCCCACAGAAGGGACAAGTTCACATAGCTCCCTACTGCACAAGATGTTCCCTCAACTAAAAAAGCTCTAAGTGTGCAGGATTCCCAGGATCTAAATCCCTGCCAGCCAACACTCTGAGACAGCCCAAAGGGGCTCAATTAGGAGGAGCCAAGCCTGTAATTCCAGCACAGAAACCATGATTCAGCAATGCACCCGGGCACATAACAAGTATTCATCAAATAAGGCCTCAACTTTCTGACATTCATTTTCTAAAGGACAACTGTGTTGCTGACCTAGAAAGCAGCAATTTGTTCCAACCCAACTTTTATTCCACTCCTACAATGGGATAGAGAATGTCATTGATCAGCTGCAATTTAGAATTAAAGAAAAAATGCCTTGCAAAAAGTGGAAGTTTTATTAGTTTTTTTAAATTCTGATATTTGTCCTGTAAGAGTCAATTCTTTGAATGCGACTGAATTTTATTGTAATAAAGAACAGTGCCATTCAATTGATGCTGGAGTAAGATTTGTTTTGTACAACACAAGAATTTTTATGATGATCTCCTACGTACCTGTAGCACCTTGGAAGCCCCCAATATTTCAAATCTGTTTATAGTACTAACATGTAATGTTATAACATGTTGGATAAACTGTGATATTGTTTCTGTAAGTATCAGTGGTGTCACAGGCTTGTATTTTTAAAAAATTAAATAAAAAAGCAACAACAAAACGAAACACTTCATTTCAGCATCTAACTCTTATGCCACAAGGATGACTGCTCATGACCAATGAAATTCTGCTTTCAAGAATGTGTCAGTGTGAAAGATAAGACTTGCAGTTAGGATAAAATTCTTCCCATAAAAACAAAATTGTCTGGTCTGATACTTATTGTTTTCATTCTCTACAGATTCAGTCAGTGTTATATGAATATGTCCTGTTGTATGAATGTGATCACTTATACTGTCCATTGTGATGCATCAGAGTAAGTCCCCTTAGATTGTACATGGATATATAAAAATCTCTATACCTTGTTAAAGATGCATTTCTTTTTCTGAAACAAATCATTTAACTTTAAACAGAAGATGTTGATGGCTTGAAAATAAAACCTTTAAAACATCATTCAGGATATCTATAGATTATGTTTTTAAATAATCTTAAATAATATGATTTATTTTACTGTTGTAACGTCTGGTAACAACAAGGCACTGTAGGTCACATGAAAAAAAGTGAACAATAGCCTGTTTCCAACAGGATAATGCCAGATACGTTAAAGCAAGAATACTTCCCCTAGGAAAACTTTGCAATAGCAAACAGTACCACGAAAAGGAAGCCTTCCTCTGTTCATCCTTTAATACAAATTTATTCCCTTAAGACAATGCTCTGATAGTTGGTGTAGTTTTATTCTGGAAAATGAACTAATTTTGCAAAGAATACGTCTTCAAATTTACACAAATTATCTGCACCAGTAAGATTCTGCTAAGAACATCACTCACAGAGAAGACTTTTCAGCAACTTCTTCTTCAGAAATTCTTCGTTTGCAAAATGATCATCTGTTGAAACAAAGCTTCATGGCAATTGATCAGGATTTCAAAGTGAGAGTATTAACTAGCTGTAAACTATTAAACAGCTCTTAAAATTGCACAAATAAGTTGCATGAATTTACAATCAGATTTTTCTCATAAATCAGTATATTATGCACTTCTGGTATTTTTTTCTTTTGGTGGAAAGACTTATTTCAAAGCATTCCTTTCTTTCACAGAAACATATAGAAACCTATATATCTAACACACTGCTAGACTCCAAACATCACCATTAAAACAGCAAATCATGTTGCTAATACTGTGAAGGAAAAACTCATTTCATGTAATCCCCTTCTCCTGCTGTGGAAAAAAAAAAAGAAATAGGATGAATTCAAAATAAGATTAAAGTCCTTAAAAACTTTAACAATAGTAGTAAAATTAAAGTCCTTAATTAAGTCCTTAAAAACTTAGAGCTAAGAAATAAAAATTATTCAGCACCATGCTAATTGTGCTTCATCTGCAGTTGGTTTCATTAAGTGCCGTTGCACACAGGCAGCACATGGGTAGCCAGGCTCAGACTGCTTATTTCACATCTAAAACTAAGGTGAGCAGAATCTGATAGCTGGTTAGGAAGAGCTGTGGTGCTCACTGCGTTCAAACCTCTCTCACAGCAAGGTTTCCAAAGCAGTTGAGGAAATACAACCACTCATTTTCTTTCATTTCACCAGCAGCTTTACAGAAATAGCTGTTGAATCACAGTTAGGCTGTTTGACTCTACTGCAGAGCTACCCCTCGGGCTCCTAAAAAAACACCAAAGCCCTGCTTCAGTATTAACTCAGCCTGACAGTTCAAATCTGACAAGCAAATGCTGCAAAGTTAATTTGCTATTGTCAAGCTTTATGTTGGCTCAGGTGTTATCCGCCTGCACCACTCCAATCACCCCTATGGATCAGGTAACATCTGTCTTCCAGCATCAGGCACACAGCCAGCACGGATTTCACGCTGCGCTGCCTGGCTAATTTGACAGCAGTGCTCCAGATCACACTTGGTCTGCTGGATGATAAAGGAGCACCTGGTCTGGGATTAACAATCATGGAGCTGGACTCTTATTTCTGATTCACGCCAGCCTGGGAGAAGCAACAGTCTCCTGGGGAGGACAGAAACCAGCAGGAGACCCAGCACCTTCCTGCCTGTGGGATGGCACAGCCCAGGGCCAGAGGGAAGAGAGCACACACGGCCGTGCCCAGAGCCCCCAGGAAAACCTTCTCCCACAACCATGCACCCAGGCAACCTCAGTCACGAGGATCTGAAGGCTGTCAGAGCTCATGCACTGCTTTGCAACTCCAGCAGTCAGATTTCTCTCACCTAAAGCGGACACTTTAGGTAAGGGGACAAAGAAACAGCCTCACAGCAACCGACCCACACTGCACAGTCCCAGACATGGGTGGATTGCTCCCCAGCCACCCTTGGCTGAGCAGAGGTGTACAGGTGTAATTCTGACCAGACCAGCCTGGGTCACACAGTGCTGCAAAATGCAGACATATTTCAGAAGCCATCCAGGTTATTTGCCATCCAGTGGAAAACACCGAGACACTGTCAGTCTGGGACCTCATTCCTGAATCCAATTTAATGGTATTATATGCTGATAAAAAAAGATCCCTAACATTTAAATTTCTTTTTTCTAAAAGCCTTCTAGGTAGGAAAAGCAACCCTGAATCAATAACAAACTTATATGAGCCATGAATGTGTGTAACAGGAGAGAGCAGAACCTCCATAGGGGATATAGGAAGCAAAAGTTTGGTGTAACCGTGATTGTTGTCACTCTTGCTTCCCCTGAGGACCAATTTCATTGCAAAATCCATTAACATTAGCAACAAGCAGAAAGTTTATAACAATTGAAATTTAAGTTATTCCTTTTTACAGAGTATTTTGTGTAAAATCAATTCCACAACAATTCCCCTACACCTCGCTGCTAAGGTGAATTCCCATGACTTGTCCTTCAACATAAAGTTTCTGCATCCCCCTGCTTTCCATGGTACAGCAAGAAGTGACCAAAAAGTGACTTGGAAAGTGACCAAGCCCCATTACTTGATGCAGTGATGAGCTAAGTAGCTTGTTAATATAAAGACTTACTCCTACTATGAAGTTTTTCACATTAGGACTAAACAGTTTTTTGCTAGCAAGTAAACAAGCTTCACCAAAATCTTCCCTACTTGCTTTAAATGAAATGTATGCATCATCACTAGAAAAAAAATCCTCAAGATTGTTCTTGTGACTGCCAGACTCAAATCTTCCCTGTTTCAGAAACATACATGAACTAAAGGAGCATCTTCATTCTTTATACAATATACACTATTGCAGAGACCTCTAATATACAGGCTGCTTATTTTTCTTCTTTTTAATTTTTTAAGTGAGGGGGGAGAAACATTTTTAGCAGGATTGGTGTGTTGCTCTTCTTCTGATGGCCCACGTTTGTTTTTTCCCCCAACCTAAACAAGAAGCACAACTCTAAATGCTGTTATGTAGATGAGATGAAGTGATTAAATAGATGAGATACTAACACCAAGAAGAAATAAACTGTAAATATCAAGAGACTCAAAAAGATGTACCAAATATATACAAAATACATTAAAAATTTGTCAGACAAGCTCTAGAATAATGTAGATACAAACCAGAAAATAACAAACTATTAGGAAAATTTGAAAGCTTTTCTTATACTAAGAAAGACATGTATCAGATATCTTTGACCTACTGTTAGATAAAGTGTTCTCATTGTCAGAGCACTATTCAACTTGCTGCAAAACAAGCGAACTTGAGTGATTTTCTTCATGTACCACTAAGGAATCATGGTGCTTTTAAAGCAACACAAAATTAAAACCAGATGTATTAAGTGTTCAGGGGATGTTAACACGAGGTAATGTAGGGGACCTGACATTTGTGCCTTTGTGACAGCCCCATAACCGACCCTATGTCTCAGCAGTGCTCCCTCTGAACCCAGCCTGGCCTAACACTGCCCTCAGCTTTAGAGGCTAAGGGAAGCAGAGAAGAACTCCCCCATGAAGTACCACAATTCCCTAAAGAGACATCACTATAACCCCCACAAAAACAGTCAGGTTTTCATTCAGTCTGGTGCCTGAGAAATGTAACTTCTCCACTCTCTACCCTGCACAATGGTTTTTGACAGACAACAGGACTTTACACACTCAAGCAAAACCCAACCCTACCCATAAGGGCTGCTGCAGAGGGGTCAGAACAATTCATACAGTGGCAACCAGGTGCCCAGCCATGGTCAGACTCTTTAAGCTGCCAATTAACTGTCCTGGGTTATGGATGCAGCTCCACACAGAGTACACTAAACTAAGGTTTATTAGCTCAGGTGCAGCAACAACTCATTTTTGCAGCTTCTTGCCTAGGTTTTGTCTAGAAGCAGAGCAGAGGTATTTCATGTTCACAACTTGAGCTAATTAGCCTTTCCAAAATCCTGGGGGCTTAGAACAGGGGTTCAAGGGTCTTTAAACTGCACTCCAAGCTTATTCTGGATGACACATATTATCCAAAGCCTACACCAACCTCCCAATACCCTGGATAATAGAGAAATGACTACAACCATGATCTCCTGACTTACAATGCAAGGATCTAATCACTATACCGAGTGATGAGAAAGGCCACCTGAGGCCTTTAAAGTGCTACAGTTTCTCAGAAGAGAAAATTAGATCAAACACAGGCACAAATACAACGCATACAGCAACCTGAGCTTTGCATGAAGAATTCATTTCCATTACCCATTTAGACACAGACAACAATACTGATCACACACAGCAATTCCAGAAAAAAAACATGTGTACTCCCAATGCCAAGGCTTTGCTTTCATTTCCAAGGTGCTGCATACAGCTACAGTCTCTGTTTAACCCTGTCATCCCTTTCTTGCTGATTTTAATTTATATCATCTGATGGTGTCACCTGAGCTTGTTAAATTATTTACTGTCTGCTTAGGCACTTTTTCTTTGATTTCCATTCTGTTTATTCAACAGAGGCCACACTCCTGAAAACAGTATCTGAGCACATTACAGAAGTATACTAAGCAGTGATTAAAAACTACTATGTAACCTTCTCCAAGGTTTCTCTTGGCCAGAATTCTGCATGCCACCAAGAACTTTAAGAGCTTTAATAAAACAGCACAAATCTAACCTGCTCAGTGTTTGCTTTTTTAAAGGCAAGCAGATGAAGCATGCCTGGTATAAGCAAAATAAGCTGATGAGCTTGCAGCTCTGTATTGCACGGAAATATTACACAAAAAGATACAAATGTCCACAGCCTACCACGCGCTGTCTCACACTAGCAGGTAGGGGTAGCCACCTCATAATGCACAGGTCCAACATTCTCCTTCAGCCAAAGGATTTTCCCCAATGTAAGGGGGAGAGATGCTTCTGTGTTGACCCTCTGGGTTGTTCCCTTCATCTTAAGTCAGAGACCACTTGATGTTAATATTCCTTATTGCTTAAACTTGTAACTGCATCACATCCTCTGCAATGGGTTCATTTGCTTTCTTGCACCCGAGATACACCACCCAATCCAGGAAACCCACCTAGATAAATAATGTTTACTCTGCTGTTACCTTTCTGCTGTATAACTGCTCTGTCTTGCTTGGTAGCCTGGTAACCCTAGCAATGAAAGCCACCATTCTGATAAGGTTAAAAAAGACCTCCCAAAACCATACTTTTCAGGGCATGATTCAGCAACTGAGAATACAATTTAAGTAATAAAACTACTTTTCTCCTTTTCTCATTTTTCTTTTTCGTTCCCTCTCAAATACAACAAAAAGTCCCTGGCCTCGGGATTTTTGACAGAGGGTTATACCCTTAAAGTCCTTTCAGAATAGTCAAATCTCAGTCTGTTCTCTGATGCTGGGAAATAGCATCACTCATCTATGACAGCATGATAACTCCGGATGTTTCCATCAAGTTGACAAAGATGCATAACTTAAATAAAAATTCATGTTCAAATTATCAACAAATGAAAGTTAATGATGGATCAAATTTGGCAGAACTATTCTAACATGTAACACAATTTGGTACTAAGCTATAAGATGTGAAATTTAAGTGATAAATGGTTGCTGGAGACCTTTTCAAGATAATTGACATGCTATGGTGCATTAATATTTCTTTCATTAGTATCCATCTGGAGCACTCATCTGTTGGCAGAAGGCCAAGTGCATTGTGTAGAAAATACCCCTACCACAAGAGTCTTCTACTTAAAAGACAAATGCCTTGGGAAACCAAATATTAGTCAGATAATATTAAGAGTCTGATTTTTGACCTTGGTTCTCCACTGTCATCTCTTTTTACATCCCTATCTTTTACAGAAATGACACTACAGCAGAGTGAATTGTTTTTTGTTTTAAGTACTTGATTTTTGTCTGAAACCAGGTATTTTGATATGAACATGACCTGAGTATCCCCTGCAGATCCTTTCACAGATCAAAAGCACCAAAGTATTTTTGAAAGATAGGCTTTTATAACAAGTGTCATCTAAATCCATTGATTATTTTCAGAGTAAATCAGTTACAATTATCATCTTTTTCATCTGTTCTAAGAAATGCAATCGTCCTCTTCCCTCTTCCTCTACTTTACAAGAAATCTTTTGTAACAAGAGCATGGACTGGAATCACAGGTTCCTGGGGGCTTCATCCAGCCTGATGTTTCAATGATATTATCTCCTCTACATGTTTCCTTATAATTGTGCCACTTGAAAGCCAGCATTCACTCTGCATGAGAGTCTCATGCTCGTTCTCAACACAGCCAGCATCATGCACCTTTCAGCTCTACTGGGCACTTTTAGTTTGTCACAGTGACTTTGGCCATAAGATTCTCCCAGTAAACGCTTTCAGCAAGTTATATTTGTATATTTTATATTTGTCACAGTCCTGAGAGCAGCAACAAGTTTTATTTGCTGTGGTCAATCTCCTCTTGGACCCCAACCCATGCACTTCCTAGTGCAGAGCCTGCCATCCTTATTTCAGCTCTGCCAGAGTCCTGGCCTGAGCTGTTATGGGTGTGCCTGTTCCCCATCCCAGTCCCTGATGTTCCTGAACCATACTTAGATCTTCTGGTTTTACTTTGGACCTGACTTGATACTTTTCCTGCAACTAGGGAAATACTCATTCTACATAATTTTTAATCCAGATCAAAATCAAAAAGCAAGAAAAAATTTAAAGCTTACAAATTTTCAGACCCTGGTTGACCCACTGTTTCTACTTTGTTTTACAATATTCTTCCAGTTTCAGAGAGGTGGTTACAGCACACACTGGCAGCTGAGGTGGAGAAACAGCACCATCATTCAATTAATGTTAAAAAGCTAATAGAAATACTTTTAAACCAATCATTGGCAAAAAGTCACATAAATACAAAAGAGAGAGAAAAGATAAATCCTGTGGATTCCCCTGAGCCAAACAAGCCTTGAATTCCCAGCATCAATAAAAAGAGCAGAAAAAGAAGAAAGAAAGCCAGTTGTCCCTTGTGTCATCATATAGAAGTTAAAAAGCACAAGACCCTTTTCACCCTGCACAATCACAGTTCACTTCTCTTTGAAAAGATCTAAAGATCTTTTGAGAGATTAAAATACATCTATTTTCTGCTATTACAACCACAGGACAGTGATCCTTGTATGGATTTTATGCCCACACGCAGGCAGCTGAAAACAGATAGTGATGTGAGCAGCTGCTAACCGAGAACTGTAGCACAAATAAAAAAGAAGACAACACCACAGGCTAACCTTCTGGAGCCACAGCAAATAGCTGTTAATGGTGTGGTGCAGGTACTGCTTTGGGACCCACCTGCTGCCAACCAGTTTAGCCACAGAAACTTCCGTCATAAGAAACAGGAGCAGGAGAAGCCAAGTTTTTTCTATCACCAATCCAAAACATTATATATGGATTTCAAGGGAACTATAATAGAACAAATCTGGAGTATCCTGGAGAAGATGGTTTTAGCATAGGAGACTTAATTACTTCTACCACAGAAAGAAAATTTTTTCCCCACAAGAAAACAGAGCTGAACTAATGGCCTGGGAGAAAAAGCTAAACAAGCAGGCAAGTGGAAATGCAAACCAAGATTATGTTAAATGCACATGGGACAGAATTCAGAAGAGTAGGAATGCTGCTGAACAAACAGCATAAATCCACCATACTAGAGAGCCACTCAAGGGACAAAAATCAGAAGAAAGCCTAAATTAGAAAGAAAAGGGGGTAGAATAGCATATATATAAATGAGAAAGACATTCATAAAGAGCATATTATACATTCCTTCTCAGTTATACAATCACCATTGCCAACCTGCTTAATTCTGTGGGATTGTAATTCATCCTAGGATCCACACACATCCATCTTCTTTGTTTCCTGTTTCTCCTTCAGTTTTAGCACGTATTACCTCCTAAAATACAAATACATCACTTGCTTCCCAGCTATGTGGATCTCTTCCTGACTTTCCTGAATGTTTTCTATGCACACCTTCCCCACACAGTTTTTGCCCATTTGGATATCCAGTAATCTCATCAGGAATCTATTCAGTAATGCTTTTTTTTACTTGCTGCTTAGAAACTCTAGCAGTCAACCCAGTCCCACAGATTTTTCAGGATGTGATCTATATCAGAAACAGCATCATTCATCTGTACAAGTGATTCCTGAACAGAAAGGCATTTAGCAATACAGACCTTTGAACTGAGGCTACTTGGGGCTACACATCTCACAAAATGTACCAAATTCTGCATATGCTTATGATCAAGGTTACAGTGGCCATGGCATACTGTGGGGAGAACAAAATTCAGAGGGACTGAGGCATGATAATCAATGAGAATGTTGCATCAAAACACTAACAGGCCAAATGGACACCCATCTCTGATCAGAGGAGCTCTCACAGGGATGTACACTGAGAAGGGGAACCAATATAGAGCAGCACAGTGACAACCCCCCAAAAAGACCCTAAACCTTACATAAAATTCAACTATCACACAAACTTTGTCACAGGTAGATAAAGGGAATATTGATCAGGTAATACTCTTTTAGGATTTCTTTCTATTATACGTATCACAGGAACAGCAAAACTGCCTCAGTCAGGGTTCAGTCCCCATTAAGTCACCTTACGGAGGCCTGGCCCAACTGGAATTCTCATACTGGTTTTCAGTAGCATCATGGCTGACAAGCTGTTTTTCCTAAGTGATTAAATTTCACTTGGTTGGGCTCAGCTGTTCTTGATTTGGTCAAGGTGGAGAGCCTGTGCTTCTCTAGCTTAGTGATCCATAACAAAAATAAATATAAATTTTTTAAGGCTTTGATATAGAGCAATGTTCAGTGAGGGTACCAATAAGACACCAGGAATCTTCATTAGTCCTATGGGGGAAAGGCATATATTTACTCTGGTTTCCATCACATAGTGGAAAAAATAGACCAACATTATAGGAATTCCAGTCCTTGAGCATCTGTAAAATCAAAGAATGAAAAGGGAGGAATGGGTAAAGAAGATTAAAAGGCCTCATGTACCTCTGAAGTACAATAATTTGAGACAGGAAATTGGTATCACTATAGCAACCAACATAGTATCATGAATGGCTGAAAGGAATTTTTTAAGCCTATAGGGGTGGGAAACTGGATGTTTGGGGCATTAGAGGAACATTTTATTTATAGTTAAGCAGTTAAAGAAACAAATCAGTCATATGGTACATTGTATTTCTAATAAATTTTTCCTCAAACTTGGCATTATGCAGTTTTGTTACATCTAATTAGTAAGAAGTCTGATTACAGTTCACAGATGGTGAAGTCTTTAACAGGAACACAAAAAGACTACTTCTAATCAGTCAGCATCTTACTTTGGTAAGTCTGCAGGCACAATATCCAGATGTAAATAAAATTTAAAGTGCCAAAATATTTCCCATGAGGGAATGACTTGCAGGAGCTATCAAGAAACAAAAGCTTGCAGTAATAAGACCAAATTTATATGGAACTCCAGTGGGAGAGTGTGGAAAGATGGCTTAGGGTAAAATTAGAAGAAACTGAGAAGTTGTATTCACATCCTAACAAAAGTCCCAACACTACAGAAATTATAGGATAAAATGCAGCTGCTGCTTCCTGGATGGAATGCGTTTGGCAGCTCAAAACCTCTGCCATGATGCCTCCCCATACACAGAACCTGCAACGATAACACCTGCTAAGGGGGCTGAATAGAGGGTGGAGCAGAGCAGAAGCACCACTGCCAGGCTCTTTTGAAATCTTTGCAGGGAGGGGAACTCGATGGTAGCTGATAATCACATAGTGCCTGTCAGCCAGGGGAGATGGGAGAAGATGTCCTGCTGCTGAGCCAGCAAGTCAGGGCTGAAATTGCTCTCCTCAGATGAACTTGGTTCATTAAAACCTAACTGTAATATTAACACACATGTCCATCCCAAAGTTACCCACCTCCAAGGTACAAACCACCTCTCACTGAGCATGCACTCTGAATTTATTGACTATTGACTTTAGGAGCAAAGTGAGAGAACTTTACAGCAATCAGTAACAAAGGAATGTATGACTAGAGTCACTTGAGCTCCACCTAAAGAAAAAGTATAAAAGTAAGTAGAGAATGGGGAAAAGTCAGAGAAGACTCCATTATAACTGCTGGGATCAGTCAATGGGCTGAATCGCTTCTCTCTCATCTATTGGTTAAGAAGTGTACTCTGTGGATGCTGAATATTCTTAGTGGGGATTAGAGTTTGTGTATTACTTTGAATATGTTTTTGCATTCAGATACTACCACCAGCAATCCTCGAAACTTAACCTGTGACGATTTTATATTTATAAAGTGTATTATTCTGTAAACTGTTGGTGTGAGTCCTTCATGGGCAGCAGCAGTCGCTAGCAGTGGGTAACAGTCAAATAAGGTGGAGGACCCGCTGAGGGGTCTGCCTTGGGCTGTTGGAGTGCCCCACAGTCGGTCAAACCCCCCTCTGATCCAGCAGCAAGCTCAGCCCTTACAGAAAGAGCTCAGGCACAAGGGACTCTGCTTCCCTGGGGCACTGACTAACCAAACAGTAAGGACTGAAGAAATCTCCCCACACCAAGGATCAAGGAAAACGCCCCTTTTCATGTGACAGAGGTACGTACAGGTATGTCCTGTGCGCAATGTGTCGGAAATTTCTCTTCCAAACCACCCGCAAGAGAGGCAAGAAAATGATACCATTTATCCTGTCAGTCAAATTCCCAGTTAGCCATGAAAGTCCTATCCAAGAAAACAATGATGAGGCTCTAACAGCATGCTGCAGTTCAGAAGTGTCGTGACAAAAAAAAAAAAAAAGGGAAATAACTGATTTTCAAATTGTGAGAAAGGATGAAAGCATTCTGAAAGCATGTGAAAATAAATAGGAATGCCAGGCAAGACAGTCAGCATGGTTAGTCTGGCGAGCAGCATGGAGACCTGCGTCTCCTCTGTATATTCTGCTCTTGATTTAAATGAAATTATTTAAAGGCAAAGATTTCCTGAGAAGACAGTAAACCTACTAAAGTTTGGTACAAGCTTGGTTTAAGCTGTCCCCTGAGCTTTACCAGACCATTAGCTTTCATGATGATACTGCACAATAGGTCTCTTATTAAACCCACAGTGCTGCACGAACACCAAGCCCAAAAGATCCCCGCCCCAAAGAACTTGCAAGTCTACATAAGCCCATATAAAGTATATATACAGCAGATTTAACAGTACTAGAGGACTCTAGAGCCAGAATGCCTAACCTATGAACTGAGGCAGCACGGAAAAGAAATTCCTCTCATATACGCAGAAATAACTTTGAATCACTTGGTCTTTGCTTGGTCAAAAAAAATGCCCTTTTTCAGACACAGCAACTTCTGCTGAAATGCCAAGGCAACTTTTCCATACTGGCTATGAAAAAGGCACCAAAGGCACAGCAGCTCTTGCTCACTCCATTCACAGGCACAGGGTAGCCACCACCTGTATATCCACACAGAGAATAAGAAACATCTGTGGATCCAATTAGCAAAATGAGACAGGAGCACCCAAAGACTGATGACAGGCTTCTTCCTCATTCCATAAGCAATTACTCCAGCATGCTAATGGTCTGAACAACACAAAGCACCCTTCCAGAAGACTAATCTCAAAATCAAATATTGAGCCCAGATGTGACAAGAAAAAGCAGCACTCACCAGGCCTTCTCAGAATTTTGACCAGCCAAAGAAAGTGCAAAACTGAACAAAAAAATTCTCTAAGACTCTAAACACCAGAATGGGGAGCTAGAGGGAGAATCTCACCTAAATCAAGGAATAATGGAGATTCGTCATAGTAAAGAGCAAAAGGAAGTTGGTTCAAAAATCCCAGTTTACCTAGAATTTTGCCAACTATACTTCTCCATGCTTACCAAATGTACAAAGCTGACAGGATCAGGCAACAGCAGCATTTCCTGCTATAGAAAATGTTTTTAGTAAGAGAAAAGACAGGTTTACAAATGACAGACAGAAGCTGATTAATTTCTTTGTATGCAACCCTTACAATAGTAACAGAAGGAAGCCTTTAATTACTATAGTAGAGCTTTAAAAACAAACAATCAAACAAAACCCCCAAAATCAGGGCAGATATTTCAGCTACTGCCAAGATTTTGCATTCAGATGAGACTTTTGTGAGCTAGGTTTTGTAGCAATTAAGAAAGTCTGAAATGAAGAGGAAAAAAGAAGACAGAGAGACTCCCTAAGATCAAAAGCTGAGAAAGAATCTGTGAGAAAAAGTGTTTTTGCAAAAATTGCAGCCATGAGATACATTACATTAAGCTTGCAAAACCCAAGACAGCATTGAAATAATTTTCTACTCTCTTGCTTATGGTATTTTCTTGGAGCACCAAGTATCTTTTATTATCATTATGACTAACATGACTCCAACTTGATAATAATCAGTATCAAAACCCAGGATTCCTGGCAGAAGAACACAGAAAACTGCAGAAAGTACTCAGAATCCATTTAAAAATATACATTTTTTGGCTAAGATGTGATGAGAAGGATTGGTCCTTTTACTGTCTGAGTTGGCAGAAAATTCATAAGAACAATAAGAAATTAATTCAAGAAATGCTTCAATTTTATAGTGCTGTTTTGATTATAAAAATGGGGTAAGTAATGGAAAACCCAGTATTTTGATCACTATATATTTACCACACCTGACGCTATGAATACATCTGATAGCATGATCACGTGTTTTTATCGTTCCCATAAATATTCCTAATCCCTAAGAACGTTAGGTTATGCAAATGGTGTTTAACTTGCAAGACACCTAACCCCAGAGATAAATGATAATCAAAGTTGCTCCAGCAGGAGCCTGCTACAAGACTAGACCTTCCAGCTGTTCTTTCTCCTGTTCACAGAATCACAGACTGGTTTGGGCTGGAAGGGACCTTAAAGATCATCTCATTCCAACTCCCCTTCCACTACACCAGGTTGTCCAGAGCCCCATCCAAACTGACCTTGAACATTTCCAGGAATGACTTCCATTTACTTTAACAGAACGCTGCATTTTCACTATGGGTAAGTGCAAACCTTAGTGACCAATCAAGCAATAAGAATTTTTTAAGGAAAAGACTCAAAGAATATTTTTCAAATTTAATCAGCGTGCATCCATTTTCACTTCAAATGCCTGAGTCACATTCCATTACTGAAATGAGAATTTTAATAAGGTTACTATTTTTCTTCTGTCTCATTAGTTTTATTACTAATTGCAATGATTTATATCTATTGTAAATATTACTATAAGGCACATACTTTAGGGTTACATTCAGGCCAAACTGTGATTCAAATCTTCATTTTATTACATTTAATTGCAGTTCTCTGACACATTCAGCTATCAGATCTACAGGGGATGTGCTAGGTCTTGAATTACTTGAATAGAGCTGCTAAGGAATTTAAGTAAATTCAAGATTCTCCTTTCCCCTGGAAACACAGATATGTCCTATTACAGTAAAATCAGTCCCAGCTGCTTACTCTGTATTGCAAGGTGTAGTGGGAGATGCAGAATCTGGACAAGTCATTAGAAATATGAGATAAGACTTTCATCCCTTTTTTTTCAGGGGGAGAAGTAAAATGAAGGGAAATTAGCTCAGGGTTTTGGGTCTCTGCAGTACCCCGCATTCAGAATTTCACAACTGAAAGTTCACCACTTTTGCAACAAGCTTGGCAGAAAGATTACATGCTCTAAAGTTAGCTACAACTGCATTAAGGAGGGAATCTGGGGAAAAACGAGGCTAGCCTTAGCAGGATACTTAATGACAGCATGGACCCTGAGAAGTTCATGCCAACCCTTCCAACCTGCAGATCAAGACTAACCCAAACCAAAATAGAGTGTTCTCCTCGGCAGTGAGATGACAAAGTTACTCTGGTTTGTCCTTGTAATGGCTTTCATTTCCAGCAACTGAACTCTGCCCATGAAAATCCTCAAGAGGTGTGGGTCCTCTGCATAAGAAAAAAAATCTGCACAGCAATTTCTCCAGATACATTCAGAATATGAAAGCTCTATGGCTTTAAGCAAAAACATGAAGTCAGCAAGAGGGAATAAATAGCCCTTACAGTAGATCAGGTATATTTCTTTTTTTTTTCCCCAGAAAAGGTACTTTAAAAAGAAAACCAAACCAAAACCAACAATAACAAAAACAAAACCACACACAAAACAAACAAACATTTTCATAAAAGATGTTTAGCACACTTGAACTGGATCTCTATTCAACTTTTATGCCCATTTCAAATAATTCTTTCAGTACCAGTGGAATACAAAGCTGCTGCTGTACAAATTGCTCTTTTAGTTCATGGAACACGAAGCCTAATAAAATCCTCCTGTTTTGCCTCCCAATTAAAAAGAGGGATTAGTGCTCTCAAGTAAAAACCAAGAAACATTTTCTTTGAGTTCCAGATCATGAGATTTGTTTCCTATCTCAAAGGCAGCGGATGCCAATAACCTTGATTCCTGTTGATAAGAACTTGAGAGGAGCTTGCATTAAAGATATTCCCATCAGAGCATCTTACTTCATAGCTGAAATGAGAAACAATGAAGGCCAGCAGGAAAAGCTGTCTCTCCTGGGAAAAGGATTTGATCATGGCCAACTGGGATGACAGGAGCGATCAATGTGCACGAGCCGTTTGTATGATTTCAATACTTCTCATTCAAAGGAGTCAAGATCTCCATCCCCTGTGTAGAGGCTGAGTGCACTCTGTCTAAAATAAAACCAACAGGAGGAGGAGGTCTCATTGCATGTGCAGGAAACACTGTTCAGCCAACCAGTGAAAAAGAATAGCAGTTCTCTTTAGACTTCCAAAAAACCTCTCAAAGCTTCCCATTTCACCTAAGTTCTTGCAAATATTACAGTTTCCCATCAATAAAATGCAATCAGAAATTTTAAGTGATTATTCCTCTGTGTGTGTATATACATATATATACATACACACACACATATATGTAAAGCCTTACAAGTAAAAAGAAAAAACAAAAATCTTTTCAATTCTACACATGCTTTAAAAGTGCCTTAACTACCTAATTACTCCATAGAAGTATGTAAGAACTTCAGGCCATGCAACTAAGAAATGTGTTTAAGTCTATTGTTCTAAGAAATAAAAAATATATTTAGGACTTACAGCATGTGATGAGTTAAAAAAAGAACTAAAACAACGAACAAAAGAAAAAATCCTGAACAGCTCCTTCGTGTCTGTAAACAAGCAGGCTCTTTGGACCGCTGTCCCATGCTCCTATAGCTTATGACAGCTTCAAGTCACTGGCCTCTGCTTGCATGAAAGATCTGTTTAAAGAGAACATTTCAAGAGACTGTAAATCACTGGGTATGGACAACAATATGTTTTTCTCAACACATGAGCCAGGTCCCCTTGGGAAGATGTTGGCAAACTACATCATGAGAGAGTTTCTATGCAATTGGTGTGGTTTGGGCCTCTGCTAATTCCTACTGCCCACACTTCACCCAGAAGTGGGACCAGCTTCTGAGCTCAGGAGAAGAAGGACTGCATCAAGATGTGCACTGCTGAAACCATGCTCACGTTTGGGTTTTTATTTTCTCTGAATATAAGAGGTTTGCAGGATGCCTTCCTCACAAACAGGGAGCTGAGTGCAAGGCCATGTGCACTGGCAATGCATCCTGAACCAATGAGACCTTCTGCCCTCCAAAGCTGAGCTACCGTAGGCAGGATGAAGCTTTTCAAGGCTAAATGGTTTTGTGGAAAGCCTCTGTCTGCCAGCCCCTGCCCACTGCCATTGTGAGATGCTGGCAGGCTGTGCAGACGAGCTGGGTCCTGAAGCAGCAGGAGCCACAGTTATGTGTGGGGACACGGGGCCAGGAAGCTCATTCAGGCTTGGCACCATCACGATATTGCAGTGATTTTGTTACCTCCATCAGCCTTCTCTCCAAACACTACTTTGCCTTTGCTGAGGTGCAGAAACCCTTCTGATTTTCTCATTTTCTGCACTGGGGTTCAGTACAACCCACAAGCATATGGTGCAATTTTACCCTATACACTCCATCCATGGCTAGTTTGCTTCTAGGAGAGTAAAAGGTGATGTGTCTCTTGTTATAAAACTGCTTTGTACATCTCATCTGCCTGACATGGGAAGTGCCCTGGGCAATTGGGATTACTGCTAATGATGCAGTTACCACCAACACACATATTTCTGTCCTTGCCTTTCCTACGTTATTTATTTTGCTCATTCCTGCAGCTAAAGTGCAGCATTTCCAATTCTAAATGGTTATACATAGTATAAGGATGTATAACCTAAGTATAACATAAGTATAAGGATGCAACAGGGCTGTGACCTCTTTATATAACAAGGAAATACTGTTATTCTGCCACAGAATTGTACTACCATGAACACCAGGATGATTTGGTCCTTTGCCTTTTCACCTCTTCAATACAGACAGATCACATTTTTAAGTAAACAGCAATATTTTATAAAAAATTATTCTTCTTCCCTCTTATTTCTTTTACATTCTGAAATTCTTTACCTTTTCCCTGCCACATTGGCTGTGATAGCCAGTATCATCTGCTGCATCACTTCTGGGTGAACTAGAACAGCAAGCCAGCTGCATTTGCCAGGTAAAACCATACCTACCCAGCCAAAAAACCTTCCAGATCTGCACCTTAGCGTTAAAGCTGGATAACAAGACAGTGGTTATCTATTACAGTAGATGACAAATAGTTACATCCTATATCTGAAATTGTAGATTTTTGCATTAAAAAATTCTGATCTGTCAAAATAATCATAAGTGCTGCCAACAGACTCAGATGGTAAAAGCATTTTCACGAGAGTAAACTTCCCAAGCATATTAATCAAAGCAAGCATCTCTGTACTCAGATTTTGGAGTTGTTGTTTCTGCATATGAAAATGCTAAAGAAAAAGCTGCATTGCATCTATCAGAATTTTCAATAGCAATACCAAAACCTGTTGCTTGTGGTTTCTCAGTGAGTCTTAGAGATAGCTGTGCAAGCTTACAGCTCTTCCAGAGACGGGGGAAGGCATTTAAGACTGGCTTTCTGAAACGCTGAAAAGGATGGCAAGCCAGAAGACAGACAGGGGGAGTAATTCAGAATGCCTATTTGTATGCACTGCAAATACATTCGTGCAGCTTTCCTCGTGCCAGTTGTCTTAAGAGACAGCTCAAGTGAAGTGAAGCCAGCTGTGCCAGGCCTGGCAAGGGCATCCCAGCCAGAGTTCTGTGCCCAGATGTAAAACATAAGACATCGTCAGCGGAAAGTCAGTTTGCAAACAATTCCTAAGGGAGCTTCCTAATGCACTGGTGAGCAATGCAAACACAGTGCACAAACCTGCAGACCATGTTGTGCGCAGACCTAAAAATAGATGCCAAATCTGGGTTTTTCCTAAAGATATCAGCTCTGATTCTTAGCCTCAGGGCAGCTACTTCACACCAGATATAACAATTCAAGGAACAACTGCTAGGGAAGTGGATTAAAAAAATTGAAAAGGTCCATATGCAAGTTAGTTACTGGTTTCATGAAGATCAGATGAGAAAGATCATTAACAAGGCAGGTCCCCAACCAGCTGACATATAACAATAATATGAAGTCAGTGAACACCAGAGATTGAACTGCAGAGTCAAGTCATGCCAGAGAACTGAAAAGTGGCTGATGCAGAAGAGTAACCAGCAGCAATTAGTAGAGCAGCCTACACAAGATGCTGCCCTGATACCTGTTGTATCTGGTATATAGACACATGGAGATGCTGAGCATTCTGAAATGCTGCAGAACCACAGTGTGGTCTGATACAAGGCCCTAAAGCAATTCTATGCATAAGATAAAACTCCTGAACTATGAATGGAGATTTTTTTTTCCTTACTTACCCAAAAATTAAAGAATAATCATAATTCATCACCAGCCTTTGCAACAAGGAAAAGATTACTTACAATGGAATGAGAAGCCTCTGCTCATTGTATATACACACATACTTTGAAAACAGTACTTCTAATACTGCTGTACTAAAATAAAGCTCCCCCCTTGATGACAACATTATAAGACTTCATAGCACATTGACAGGGCAAACTTACTTTTGGCTGATGTTGAAGGTGGTCTCACCCAATGCCCCTCCAAAGCAGTTACCTTTCATTCTCAAACTTTTTAGCTTGCTGACTAAGTGATCAATTGCTTTCTTTGGTGGTTCACAGAAGTTCCATATAGCCTAATCAAGGTATGTCCCCCAGGATATTGTTGCAGTAAACCTGGAAGCACATTTTTAAGCTAAAAAGCTCCAGCTGACACTGCTGTTTCCACCAATTTTTGATGCCAGGTGGACAAAGCCAAAGGCTGAGCAAGGGAAACTGGTGCAAGTGATCAGTAAGGGCAGCTGGGGAGACAAACACAAGGAGAGCAGCTGAAACTAGCTGAATACATGTCTTTCAGTGTAATACTAACTTGGAAAGAAAAGTGCAGTTTAGTATTCTCAGCCTCCAGAAGAGAGTGAAAGAGCATTAGCTGGTCTTCTGACAACATAAAGTATCAACATTCTGAGGAATTAGTGTTGGCTCATCAATATACCTACCAAAGGAAAGCAATGCTGCTGAGCCTGGAATAGTTCAATAGCACTTCAGTCTACTGATCTAGTTTACAATTTTGCTTCTGTTTGCAGGTTTTGCAGAACTGTGTTCTCAGGAAGGTCACCCCAGTCCAGGGGAGTTTCCATAATACAATAGAGGGTTTTTTGGAGGAGTGTACCACGCAGATACAGTGCAGATCTTGTATCTTCAGTTATTCAGGTAATGGCTACCAGGTGTGTGTTGTTGCTCTGTGGAAGGTAATTAGATTGTTCTTAGTGATTAAAAACATGGAGGAGTTCATACAACAAAAACTATCTCAGGTTCCTCTGAAAGGAAGGAGATGAACCACGACACAGGGAGGAAAGTATGGTAACTACCCAGCATGTTTCATTCACAGCAGAGGGGTATCAGATATGAAGAACTGGCAGAATAAACCCAGAGGCTCAACTCATGGAAGTCTTCAAGAAGCTTTTTGCAATCTACCCCTGATCTCTTTGCTCTTCCTCGTACAAGTGGGCAGATATACACACCTTCTGCATGTGTGATGGGCTAAAGTATTTGGATTCTTGTTAAGTAATAAAAATAATAGAACTTCTAGTTTTGCTTTCAAATGCTTACTTTAAAATGCAGGTATATGAACTGGTGAAAAGAGTCTCTGCACCATTAGATGCTACTGCTCCTTTATCTTCAAGGTCTTTGATGTTGTATTGTTATGGATGAGGAGTTAAAAAATGTTAATTACTGCTGATACATAGCAGCAACTGCTGCTTCTTGAATTCCAATAAACTCTTTGATATCAGTGTATGGATATTATAGGAGACATTGTCCCACTGAAGTGACTAAAAAAGACTGGCAAAAGAGGAAACCATGAGTAGATCAGCAGGCAAGTAGGACAAATATGCTGCAGAGACAGCTACCATAACTCTTGTCAACTCTGTCCCTTTTGATCTAGGTCACTTAGGAAAGGCAGAGGCACAACCTCACATTCCCAGCAAAAGTGAAGAGTGGGAATTCTTTGGGGACAAAACAACTGAGCAAGGCATCTGGCACACAGGAATAACTCCATGATGGCACACTGCTCAGAAGCAAACAACTTCCAGATGGAAGCAAAAATTTTGGGGACTATTTATAAAACAGATTTCAGCAGTGGCTGGGAAAGAAGAAAGAAGTTTGTATCTATATTGACCTGGGAGGAAGGCAGAGCAAAAGAACCTGACTGAGACACATTATCTCTCTGTTCTCAGAGGAAAGGGAAATAAGGAGTGTCCCGTATGTTAAAAATTAAGAGGCTGAAGGCCCTATTACAAGGATCAAGCAATCAGTTTTCACTTTGATAACTGTTTCAACCCTACATCCACAATGTCTGCAGCTTTTGCCTTTCCTGTCAGCTCTACTGAGGTATTTTTTCATTTTAACCACATATCCAAGTGCCTATAGGAACTGAAGCAGGACCCCTGTCCTGCTGGCCCACTTACTTGGGGAAATCTGGTGCACTGCCCATTCACCAAAAGAGAAGTCCTCACCACACCTCAGACCACTTCTGACCCATAGCTCAAGTCCTGCTGAACACAGCAAGTGCACAGCCAGAGCCTCAATCCACAGCCACCTCTGGAGAAAGGGCAGTCAGAGACCTCCCCTCCAGCTGCCTTGTACTTAACAGCAGGGACCACAGGGGTGTGGCAGCACGACCATCAGCTCAAGGGACTGCTGCTGATTTAGCAGTCTCATGTTCTTCCAAATCCAGCTGTACCTTACACTCCTCAAGCACCCAGTACCCTTTTTTGTAAGCACTTACTTGCTTTCCTGCCCAAAGTAGCCCAAATCTCCATTATTTATGGGTTCTTCCAATAGGAGCCCCTGAGTTTCCACCAACACCCAGCTGTCAAATACCATATAACCTGTATGATCTCAATACACACAGCCAGTCTCACAAACCCATTTTTGGAGCCACCCACCTCCCAGTGACTAAGTACTCCATCCACATACAGCTTTCCTGTCAGATGCCTCTCAGCTCTCCCACTTGTTTGCAGGAGATCAGTCAGGGGCTGTATTTCTTGTACACTTCACAGGGTATAATGTCTCCCGTCCCCACCCTACAATATTTTAAGCAAGATTCACTGATGAAAAACCAAATTTTTATTATACATTCACTTACACATAGAGAGATTTTACTTCATAAGCCCAGACAGAACAACCTGAATAGAATTTGACAGTAATTTTTTTGGCTTTACCTAGCTAAAAAAACCCCAAACATAATCTTTTTTACTGTGGGTAGATGTGGATGTGTGTTGAAGTGGTATTTTCCCAAAATAATCTTAACATGTATAGCATTACAGCTATTTATAAAATTAAATTCTATGGCTGACAGTTTTTCTGTGAGCTCAATGCTTCCTATGATCACTTTGCTGGAAGTCAGCAGTTCTATACTAACAAAGTCACAGATGGAAACTGAAGTATAGCACTAAAAAGTAGTGATATCCACCACTACTAACTCAGATTAAAACAGCTATCATGCTTTCCCAAAGATGAACAGGTTAAGAGCAAGAGTGAATAAAAAACAAAACTGCATGTGCTTCAAGATACAGTAACAGGAATCTCCAATCCCAGGGACAAAAATAATAATATGCCCAGGCTGAAGTTGGCTACATAAACCCATGACAACATTTAATACAAGCTATGCTTCTGCTAACAAAACATGTTGAAATTATGATTATGGAAATTCAGGTATATTTGTAATTGCTGTATGTTTCTGTCATAAACCGAGGCCATGTTCATGAAAAAGTCCCAACCTTACATTCCTTTCTTGGTCAACAGGACATGGTAATGTTCTTCTCTAGTAAAAATTCAAGAAATTATTTAAGCTTGGCTAAAGATCTATATCTGTTTAGAAGCTTTTAGTTTACTTGTTTGCTAGCATTATTGATTGATTTATTTACAACTGGCTATGGGAGGCAGGGGAACACTTTCCCCTATTATTAGTCAGCATCTAGTTTTGGCCAGAAATAAGTTTGCTGTTGCAAAGCTCCATGTCTATCAGCAGTGCAGCCCTGCCCTACATGCTACACACAATCCTGTATCAATTTTTTCTGAGTATGGGTTTCTAGTGGCTGTCATTCATTAATTAAAAAGGGCAGAGGACAAAGCTGATGATGATAATGGCATCAAAGAAATTAGAAAGATTCTATGACTTCCAAAGGAAGGAAAGGAAGAAAGAATTACATATAAGTGAAGATCCATAAAAACAGATATTTCCTTAGATAAAATGATCTAAAAAAACCCCATTAACCTACAAATACCTTAAGTATCTACAATGCTTAGAGCATTTGCTATAGTACATATTTGCATGCACAAAGGAATGATCTAAATTCTTGGACAGCTTTACTGTTTTATGTCATGTAAAACTGGTAAGATAGAGAACAACAAATCTTTGTGTTTAGTCATCTATGATCAGAAGTCGTTCCTAGAACTTTACAGGTGACTGTTTTTGGTAGCACATAATTAATGTCCCATAATTAATGTTCTAAATAGGCAAATCAGAGACTTATAGACACCTCTCTCTAGCAAAATCATATTCAGCATATTCTGAAGTGGGAGACTAGAACCAGCCTACCCGGTCATTTAACCAGCAATTAGCCTGATTTTAAAATACAAAAAATAATCTCCCACAGAATTCAGTACAAAGTGCAATTTATCAGCATTCAGGAGATCTAAGTTGTTTCTGTTTAGCAACTGAAATTAATTTGAAAATGTTTAACCTGCTGGGCCCAAACCTTGAGTAAATGACTTGTGACTTGAACAACATCTTTCATAACATAATTAAGAACATTCACTGGTAACAGAGCAGTTAACAAGGCACCAGGGGGCCTATATGTAGCCGACAATAGGGACATTTCAATTGTTAACTTGTAACTTCACAGAACCTACAAGCAATAAGCTTGTGGACACACAGACCAGCCAAAAAAAGGCAAGAAGGCAGGGAAAAGATTTGCTGCAAGGGAAGGTATGTGAAGAGATTTTGTTGTTCATAAATGGACCACTATTTTAAAGTCAGGAAGTCTCTACTCCATCCTCTGAGCTCTTCTCTTTTAGGCTTCACTATACCAAATCCTTCATATCACATTCTTTTCTATACAAAAAGGCAGCAGCCAAAGTAATACCAGCACTAACAAAGCACATTTGCACCAGAATGTGAACCGCTGGACTTTGTGGTTTGCAGAGCAAAAATATCAAAGGAAGATGTCCCTGGCAATGAATACTGCTGCTACTGATTAACAGATAGACAAGTGCAGCCTCCCCTCCAGAGATCAGCAGACTTCCACAAAGGCTTTCAGAAAGTTGAAAAACACACCTCAAGACATAACAGCAAAAATCAAACCTGTGTCTAACCCCTCAAACACTTCACTCTCTGCTGAAGTCCTCTCCATGCCCACCAATGCATCACTGATTCTCAATACTGTCATAAATACTGTATATTGAAATTCTGCTATAACTCGAGGAGGAAATGAACCTGGCCTTAGATTTCCCACAGAAAGCAGAAAAACCTTAACTCAAACGTTTGAAGTTCCAGGATAAAAGGTATTTCTAAGGACATATGGAAAAATCTGTAATAAACAGAGATTGTTATTGTTTATTCTCATACACAATGTTAACAGAAATCAATAATTACATAGTACACAAAAAATGCCAGTCATGGAAAATTTAATTTGGCAAACAGAAAATGCAACTGTACATTTAGGACAAATCCTACCAGACCCAGCATCTAGCAGTGTCATGCTGAATGCCCTTGTTCTCACTGACACAATTCTTCAGGGGTCCTTAGAGAAGCACAGAAACAATCCTTCAATTGCTTTTTCTCCTTCCAATCTAACAAGAAGTGTTGCTGACACAGAAATACAATACAATACAGGACAAGTATGTATTTCCTAACATCTTTACTTCAGTTTTCCATCATACACCTCCTCTTTTTATTTGTTAAAAAGTGCTCCAAAAGGTCATTATCTAATATTTGTAAAAAGTTTTGAAGATGAACATTAGTAAATAGGGATGACTATTGTTATTATCAAAGAACAAAGCAGAGGTCATCAATTGTTGAGCAGATTTGTTCTGCATGAAAAAAGCTTTACAAATTCTTTCATTCTCTCTAAAAATTCTCCCATATCATGAAAAGATTTTCCAGGAAGGACATACTGCTTGTAAAGCTCTTCCAACACTATTTACTGATACCAAAACATAATACCAAATACGGTTGTGGGGAAAAAATGTTTTAAAAAGCTATTCTTCTATTTAAGTCTAGCACAAAACTTCTACATTTTCTACTGAAAACGTACATTTTGAAAATACTTATGGATAGAGACACATCAGTCTTTTATTGGACTGAGGTTTGTGTTTGGTTCTACCAGTTTGTTGATTCTGTTCACAGGTGACATGCATACATATCTCTGCCTCTATAACAAAACTGAAACAGATTTGTGGTAGTTGTCACTTGACTACAACATTAAAAAAAGCCCGATAAAGCAGCACATCTGTTGAGAAAACATATAGGAAAATGTTCATGCTGCTGCAAAGACCCAAACCATCCAAGTGCAGGATGATTTCTCACTGCAGCAAGACCACATGGATGGGCATGCAAAGAACATCCTAATTTAAGCTGATCTGTAGGCAGGCAGCTCTTCTCCAACAGCAAGGACTGAAGATTTATCACAATTCCCTGTCTGTTCTTTAAACAGAGAGTAAAATGGTACAGAAACCTGCAAATGCATCTCCTAGCAATGGCAGCTAATTACCATTCAGGATCAGGCTCCTATCCCAGCTGCTCAGGGATAATTACCCCTAATGAAAGTGGTGGTGCAGGCTTCTTGGCTCTGCTAACTTGTCTTAGAATAACAGACGGTCAAAGACATTTGGCATTCAGTACACCTTGCCACAGAGGAACACTATTGATCCACGTGCCATGGCATCACATTCAGACTGAGAAACCCAGTTGTGAAAAACATATGATACACTCAAAAGCAGAGGAAAACATCACTCCCCAAGACCAGACAGCTCCTCTGTGCCAAGACTGTCTGAAATGCAGCCTGCCCACAAGACAGCACAGCTCCTTAACACAAAGCCATTTAGGGTGACAGACAAATAATGCTCTTATTTACAGAGCAGTTAGGACAGATGAGGGTGCTAACAGACACAGCAAGCTTAGGTGTGGTTGGGGCAGATCCTGGTCTCTTTGGCCACTTTGGCCACTTACTGTTATACTGTACAGAACACTTCTCACTATGGTAAAAACATGTGGTCATTAACTGGGTTTATTCCAGCTCAAATTTCCCTTCAGCTCTAAACTTGCTGTTTTAGCAAAACATCCGGTGAGCATCCTGTCACTGCTCATGTTCCCCAGGGATCAGTGCTGGGCCCAGTCCTGTTCTGATGAACTGGATGAGGGGATTTGAGTGTACCCTCAGCAAATTTGGGGACTACACCAAGTTGGGCAGCAGTGTTGATCTGCTGGAGGGCAGGAAGGCTCTGCAGAGGGATCTGGACAGCTGGATTGATGGGCTGAGGTCAATGGCAGAAGGCTCAACAAGGCCAAGTGCTGGGTCCTGTGCTTGCGTGACAACAACCCCAGGCAGTGCCACAGGCTGGGGCAGAGTGGCTGGAAAGCGGTCTGGTAGAAAAGGACCTGGGGATGCTGGTTGGCAGTGACTGAACATGAGCCAGAGTGTGCCCAGGTGGCCAAGAAGGCCAATGGCCTTCTGGCTTGGATCCAGAACAGTGTCCAGCAGGACCAGGGAAGACATTCTACCCTTGTACTTAGCAGTGGTGAGGGCCACACCTCAAGTGGTGTGTCCAGTTTTGGGCACCTCACTGCAAGGAAGACAATGAGGTGCTGGATAAAGTCCAGAGAAGGGCAATGGAGCTAGTGAAGAGTCTGGAGCACAAATTCTACAAGGAGTGGCTGAGGGAGCAGGGGGTGTTTAGTCTGGAGAAAAAGAGGCTCAGGGGAGACCTTATTGCTCTTTACAACTACCTGAAAGGAGGTTGTAGCCAGGTGAGAACTGGTCTCTTCTCTCAGGCAGCTATTGACAGGACAAGAGGTTATAGCCTCAAGCTATGCCAGGAGATGCTCAGACTGGGTATCAGGAGGAAATTCTTCATGGAAAGGGTTGCTAAACATTGGAATGGACTGTCCAGGGAGGTGGTGGAGTCACTGTCCCTGGGGATGTCCAAGAAACAACTGGACATGGCACACAGTTGACAAGGTGGAGATCAGTCAGAGGTTGGACTCTATGATCTCAGAGGTCTTTTCCAAATTAAATGATTCTGTGATTCTGTCTTACAGTTTCAGCTCTAGAAAAATGGTATCAGTATTTCATGGTCAAGATATTTCTGTTTGATGGCTTTTCCTTACATGTGCTACACAGCAAATGGCTGCATAATATTTGCCTGAGGTTTTGAGAAGGAATGATTCTCATTTGGTCTAGCAGAAACCGTAGGAAAATAATGCTGCTCACCCTCTTTTTCTACACAGCCACAAACAATACAGAAAAACCAACGTCAAGATGCAACTTTGCATGACAGAGCTGGGAACTGATATGGAACATTTACAGAACATTTTTGCAGGGAGCAGCCTGGGGAATTGACAGAACAGAGGAAATATTATAAAATTTCATCTTACTTTGAGTTTTTCAACCATGATTTACCCTTTTTTTTCCTTTTTTTTTTTAACCTTGAAAATATATACTTAATGACTGCAATACCAAGACAGAGCAGAATTACACAGAAATTAAGGTACAGAGAAAAAGGGAGAAAGATACACTCTTAGACAAAATGTGACACACTGAGGACTGTCAATAATGTGAATTGATGAGCTGGAGAGATGTGAAAAAATTGTTCAAAAGGATAGAAGAAGTAAGGAGTTTATCTAACAGCAAGAAGACTTTTTGATTTGCCAAGGAAGTGGTCATCGAGATGAAAGCACAGGAAGCTGGGAAAAGTGACAAAGAAAAATACGAATTGAGAATGTGGAAGATTTGAAAATCATCAAGTCCTATTGTTATTGAGACGAAATGACACTTTTGCCTTTAAGGAACGAGAAAAGGAGTAAGTACTATGATGAACAGCTATGAACATAAAGTCAATAAAAACAATGGTTGAGAGAATATCCAATCAATACACTAATGTTATAAATAATGTTTTGGACATCATACTACTTACTTTTTTCAGTTTGCATATGATAAGCCTCAGTAATGCTGAAATTTATATCTATTTGGCAGTTACATATTACTGGCCACTTTCTATCCCTGTCTTTGGAAAAATCAAGTACTTCCTAGCAGTAGAGGCTACAGGAGTCACACAGTTCTTTTGATGCAACACTGCAAGTTTTGCATTCTCCCTGTGTTTGGTTGACAGTTGCATTCAGAGTTTGCTTAGAGAGATGCCTAAATTGATGGCCCTTAATTCCACAAAATTTGAATACCACATTGCTAACTTATACTTCACAAACACTGAGAAATATATAATGTGAGACCCCAGAGACTGTAGGTTCCTAGCACAGCTGAATTTTATCATCCTAGGTTGTGAGTACACATTTTCATTTACAGGTTTATAGAATACATAAGTGATTTGTAATTAAAGTTAAATAAAAGCCTTCTGTGCTAAGGCCCAGGACAAAAATGGGAAAAAATTCAGAATCATTCTTGATGCTCCTTCAGTATCTGAATAATAAGTGGTCTCAAAGCACTGGATGACCTCATTAAGAAGTGGCATGGTTAAATTGCAAAGCTTTTAACTATAAATAGAGCATCTGCAGACAATGCTGTACAACAGAAACTAATTTAAGACTTAATTCCACAGATCCCTGCTATGGTAGGTTTGGCTTTGCTGGAATTTAGGAAATTATGTGAATGCTATTCCAAATCTCACACCTGTGCTTCAGAAGAGCACCTTGTGCTTAGAGCATTTTGGGATGTGCACAGACACACACAGCCCTATTTAGAAACAACTTTCTCTGCACTGATAGTACTCTAGACACTTAAGTCTTTTTCTTTCTCTTAACAAAGCTGTCAACTGGCTGATAAAACTTTCTTTGCTGTCCCTTGGAGATTACCAGTTTATCTAAGATTCTTCTCAATTACAGCATAAAAGAACTCTCCAAGTCCTCACACATTCACTCCATCCATCTAGTGTGACGCCCCCCGCTCTGGTTAGGAAGGAAAGAGGATCTTTATGCTTGCAGGTTCTGCACACAGGGTGATATGTGACATTGCCACCTAGTTCTCAATAAAGATCACCCACTCCACTGCACTCAATTTGCTTCCCATCAGCTGTAACAAATGTTACTTATTTTTCTACTCTTGGGGAGAGAAAAACAACCTGAACTAAATTGGGGCTGCTGGTAGGGAGCCACGAAGTCCAAATAACAAGGAGACAAAATTATTTTTCTTTTAACCTTGTTCCCTCCTACAGCCCTACCAGAAAGCCTGGTGATCTGAGAAGTGAGACGTAACCTGCAGATCTCTGCACTGTGCAGCTGGCAGTGAACCCTCCCTCGAAGCCCTTACGAAGGCACTTACTGCTTCAGTCACAGCCTTGTCTGATCTGAATGGCAAGGGATGAAAATTAAAGGATCAACAGCATTCAAAATTACAGTCTTCTGTGTCAGCTAAGTGTCAGGCAAGGCAATAGCTCCAGTCCACTTCAATTAGTTTAATTCCCATTTGGAGTGCATCCACCCTCCATCTCAGTGAACAGCTCTGTTCCCTTGTCTCTCTGCCAGACTGCTTGGCCTTCTTACATGATGATATACATGTAGAAGGATGATTTCTAGGATACAAACCACAAGGTACGCAGTTTCTTTTACTACAAAAAAGTCACGGCTTTGTCAAGGATTCTGAATTCCCCCACACAAGTAGGTTTGTCCTGTTCCATGCCAATACCTGCACCTAATTTAACACATCATTTTAATTATTGCTAAAAATCAAATAAGCAGTACATTATTTCTGTCTCCTGGGAGAGACTGCAATTTACATCTCCAAAAATAATATAATTCACAGCAAAATTGAAGTCCCAATGTGTATAATAATTTTCTAAAACATACCCACTACTGTCAATTAACCAAAACCTATCTAAACCATTCTATAATACACCAGATAATTTAAACACTAAAATAGCCTTTAAAATCCCATAGAATAAATACAATACCTCATCCAAGACAAAGTGATTATCATTTTCATTTCACTCCTTAGACAGTTCCTAATAGTGCCTATTCCCCTAATATATGTCCACAACATCCATTAAGGATAATGAGAACAATGCACATGAATCAAGTGGGAGACTACAACGCACATTTTCTGGGAGGGACCAGACCGTGACCTCCCTTGCCACACAAGTCTAGAATAGTTCAGCTGAGCAGTTCCTCCACACCTTGGCAAATGAAAGCAGACCAGAATCTTGCCCCAGATTCCTAGTATTTACATAACACTAATGAAATCAAATATTTAAGGAAATAGCTTGAAAGAAACCTTGGAAATCTTCATGCAATACAGAGAAATAAAGGAAAATATTGTGACTAGCTGAAGGAAAGAGAATACAAATCTACTGCAAGTTTATGTACTAAAAGACAGCTGTATTTCTAGATAACTCACAAAATAGGTATGAGTTAGTCCACAGCTGCTGGTGGTGTCATTCTCCTTAGTGTTCTGAGTTGCAGTATCACTTTAAGCCAGACTAATCTTCTGTAATAGATGCTGTTTCCCAAGCTAAAACACACAGCCCCCTGCAAAACAGGCACTGGACAAATGCAACCTGTAAGCAGCAGACTCTCCAGTACAATTACACCACCAGTGCCCAGCACTGTGCCATTATTATAACCCATGCACAGCCCAGAGATACCAAGCAGGAATACACCAGCCTAGCTGACCAGCTACTCTTAGACTGTAGAGATGGCTTATACAGAATCCTGTTACACTCAGGGCAGGGAAGTTACACAAGGAGCAGGAAATCTTCATGTGGTATGCGGGAAGTTACTCCTTTTCGCAGGCTGAACTACTCATGTCACCTTCCATTTATTTAACACAGAAATTGGTAGCAGAACTAGCAGACTGTGATGCAATGTTTCATTTGTTGAGCCATGGTGTTAGCAATGGTTCATTGAGATTATTTCTCATAAACTACCATTAAAGTACTCTTTGTAATTATGTGGAGTAATTAAGCATAAATTAAGTTACCAAAAATGACATTGGGCAAAAACGTTTGCATATATTAACTTTGCTGACCCCTGTGACTTTACATGGGGAAGAATCTGGAGCTAACAATAAATATGCCTTGATGGGCAACTTGGAGCTAGGCAGAAAAAAAAAAATAGTATTTTAATCCTATTTAATTTAAAATGCATTTATTAAAGGCATTCATTCTAATCTTTTAAATTATTTACTGAATATCAAAATATCCTGAATTAGAAAAGCCATTTAAAGAAGAAAAGCCTTCTCAAATTGAAACAAAGGCATTACTACACATCTGGCAAAGTTCTGCTAGAAATGCTGTTGTCCTGTTACAAGCAACCTGTTCTACTGAACAGCAAGGAAGAGAATTTGGTCCTTTTTTAAAAACTCTGTACAGATTATAAGAAAGTTTATTCTGTTTCAAAATGTTGAAGGTTTACATCCATGTGCCTCCACTGTACATTAATATATGCTCTAAACCATCTGTAGAAAACTGAACACCAGAAGAATCACGTTTTAGTGTAAAAACTTAGTGAATAGATGGAATAATTTCTCTGGTTTTTTCATCTGTTTCCCTGTGTCTATGTTGTCTATGTCTATATTCAAAAGGGATGAGTACCATAATTTTAGAATGAAGACATAATATTTAAAAAATAAATAACAAATGTTTTTTAAAAATATGTGTAAGTATTTCTGATACTTCTTTTTGATACTTTTTTTCAGATTCCATTAAAAATACCATATTTAAAATAAGCTTCCTCTTTCCTTAGAGAAAAGAGCAGACAAAACTAAAGGTCTATTTTTTAGTTTGATCAAAAAACAGTACAAGATAAGCAATACACATCTACAAACAAAAAAGCAAATGTATGTCTAATAAGTCAAACATCTTAAGCACTAGAGAAAAAGCCAAAGTGGTTTCCCCCTTCAACAGAGAAATATTTTCTTGTCCTATACCACCATAGTCAATGGAAATCTGACAGATAGTATTAAGCCTATAGTCTTTCCAGTCTTCAAGATAATAAAAACACTTATCTTCAGTCATTCAGTCATCAGCATCAGCATTTTTTAAATCCACAAATGATTAAGTACTTTTTTACAGTTAAAAACATTTCTCAAAAAATAATTATAATCACCAATTATCCTTTAAAGAAATTGCACTGTATCCGCTAGGAAGCCTTTTCCCTTCTCCTGTAAGAACAGCTTCACGTGCCCTGTCAAGTTACAGGAATCACATGTAAGTGGATCTTACTGTTCCAGGGAGCAATCTACAAAATCCTCACTTTCATAAATAGGTTTCATGACATATTTTCATGTCTTTAGTCTCTCTGTTACTCTCATTTTGATTACAACTGCTGCTATGTTTGTATATTAAATGTAGAGGGCTCAGAACATCATCAGAAGAAAACCAGAGTATGAATTTTCCTTTGTTCAAGAAGTGTTTGTTGCGAGCCACGGAGATTTGTGCCCAGAGCTTTATCTTGTTGAGAAGATTCTGTGTCTTTCACAAAAAAACTGGGTAGTAGGTTGATGCAGCATGCAATGCCAATTTGATGACTGATGAGAAAAGATAGTGTGTTCAGAATCATATACCATCCCTAGAGACTTCCCATAGCATGCATAGAGTAATTTGGGACAGGCATCATGATTTCTTCAGCTATTTTCCATCCCTCCTAAAAAGAACAGGCTTGACAGATGTGAACATTTAACACACTTCAGCTTTTCCTTATGACCTCTGATACGGCCACCCCTGTTCTTTATTATTATAGTATGTGCAGAAACTGTGTGTTGACTGAAAATAATTTGTGGTGGCTTAATTCATGGATGGATTCTATTCTATCCTGCTCTGATCTGTTCTATATCCACAAATAGCTGAAGACATTTAACACCTTTTACCTCTCACTGATTTACCTCCAAGGAGAAGTTACTCAGGAACTGCCAATATAAGACTATAGCTTCTCTCTGATTTATTCACTTGCTGGAAAGGCATATCAAGTTTCTAAACACTCAAACACAGGAGTTCCAACAACACAGAGAAAATAAATTCCATCTTTGACCTTTTCTAAACTGCTCTTATAGCATCATTCTGTAAGACTGAATTCATTATTTTACTCAATATATTCCATTCAGTGGCTGCAAGACATTAGCCAGGATTAAAATCAGGTCAGCAGCACTAAGAATATATAGCACTTTTCCCTGAAGAATACAAAAGCACCAAAACACCCAAAAATGGTCATAGCTGATCTGTTTGCTCTAGGATTCAGTATTCTCTGTGGCAAGCTGATGGTCCTCTTTCAGTTTTTATGAAAAGTAACAATGAACACCACTTAAAAGATCGATATTTATAAAAGAACATGATGAGGTCAGGACAGTCTTTAAAAGTGGAAATGACATTACTGTTATTCATTACATGATAATACCCAGGGCCTCTGGGTATGATATGACATGATAACAACCTGGGTACTATTGTGTTAGTTATTTTACAAAGAATGGGAGGTAAATTGAGCCATCACATGAAAAAATATATTAAATATACAGGTAGATGTTGATAGAGAATGGGCCAGAATCCTGGGGTCACAGTGTTTCACATGAGAATTTGAGTCTGTACAATTGATCAACTTATTTACTCATCTGCACACAACAGTAATACCTCTTAAATTAGTTCCTTTTTAAATTAGTTCCTCCCTTGCAAGTAGTATATCTGTATGTTAGTTGTACATCACACCATCCAGGCAAGTAGGGGCATCACAGAGAACAGCTGCACCTAAAACCTTGATCAATGAGGACAGAAACAGAGTATTTCCAGTTAGGTTCATCTCCAATCAAGGTGGTTGAACTACACAAGATCTGTAACACTTTCTCCCCTTCCCCACCTACTCTATAAATATGGATATTACATGCGGATACCTGAATTACAGATGCACGCATATCCCAACTCATTATCTGCATATATTACTTGCTATTTCAGCAGAAAATGCTCTATCACAAGCACCATCGCTCTGCTTGCCAATGGAGTTAGAGGAAGACTCCTGACCTGAAGCACGAGCTCTACAGTGCGTGCTGAAGAACTAAACCTGCCTGCCGGCAGCCCCGGCAGCGCTGAGCGCTGCGCGCGTCAGGCACCGCGGCAGCACAAGCAACACATTGTTGGCGTTCCCACGATCGGCGCGGGCTCCTTTGGGATCGGCGCGGCTTTCTTTGGGATCGGCGCGGGGTTCTTTGGGATCGGCGCGGGTTTCTTTGGGATCGGCGCGGGTTTCTTTGGG
>VXAX01006491.1:0-85249 GCA_013399835.1 Leptocoma aspasia | reverse complement strand
GTCGGCTCGGGTTGCTTGGGGATCCGCGCGGGTTTCTTTGGGATCGGCGCGGGTTTCTTTGGGATCGGCGCGGGTTTCTTTGGGATCGGCGCGGGTTTCTTTGGGCTCTGGAAGGCGCCGAACCCGAGCGACATCTGCCGGCGCCCTCTGCTGGCGGCCGGCAGGCGAACAAGGAGCCGCTGCGGGGAGGTTGGGGCAGGTCCCTCCCCGGCTCCATCGCTCCGCGCCGCCCCGGCAGGTGGAGAGGCCTGTCCTCTTCGTATTGAAGAATTTCGATAATCTTCATGGTTCGTGTCTGAGGTAATCCAGTGACAGTCATAGTAGCTTGTGACAGACAGCAGATATTATCGTGTATTTTGGGGTGAGCTATGCATGTACTGTCCTTCTAAACGTAACAATCGTGCTGACCCCGTTTTCAGCAAATACTTGACTCCTTCTCTGTGGCACTTTCCTTGGACTTCATATCAGTGATGAAAACCAACACAGGGAGGCAATCTCGTCTAGTGTCCAGGTAAACTTGCCCTGGAGCCTGGGTTCTGCTGGCTGTGCCCCTGCCCCAGCAGGTGACTGCTGGCATGCTTTATTTACATTGCAGTAGCACCTGGAGACCTCCAGAGCAGGGCAGGGTGGGGGCACTTCTATGGTGTGAACCGTTAACAAAAACCATGCTTGGCCTTCCTAGGTAACAACATGCAAAAGAAAAATTGAATATATTGTAATAGGGCGCCAGAACTACTGTGTCATTAATTTGGGTTCCAGTTTCTCCATCTGAAAAGCACTTCGAGATATTCACATGAAAGGTGAGCATGGATTTTTAAACACTGGTATTACATTATGTGGGAGTTTTTTTGACACATTTTGCTACAGTAGCTTTTTTCCCTGGAGCAGGTAACATTTAATCTTTCTGTAGACTGTGTTTCCATAATGACAAGATACAGGACTATGCAATTCCTCAATTAAATGTTTGCTTTACAACTAGCAGTAAAAAGACTACATCTGAAACCTTCATCCTTGGTAGTTATCTCAGCCATAGCTGCAAATGATCACTTTTAAGTGAGATTCAGAGCCAGGACTTCTACATAAGGAGTTCGCTACTCAAAGAGAAATTCATTCAGCTGACAGGACCATGAAAACCTCAGAAGTTTAAAAAATAAAAATAAAAAAATCACTGCAAGGTTTTCTTCTTTGGATTTCACCTTCTGCAGCAGCTGCTTTTTAGCTATGTATGTCCACAGCTCCCTTCCCTTGCCTGCGCACACACAAAACTAGCTGCAACGCAAAAACTCAATCCTCAGTATGAGGCTGTCATCACACTAGAATAAAACTGCTCATTTTTAACCAAAGGAAACTTTTTTATGACTTGTTCCTCCAATAAAGCCATCATCCCATGCTAACGAGGTGCTGTGAGATAACTCACATGGTCCTGCTGCTCCTCGCCTCAGCAGGAGGAGCAGGAGGAGGCTCAGTGCGGCTCGACCTGCCTGCTCCCTCATACGCAGGGAGATGTCACCTCCTCCTGACCCCATCCTTTGAGCAAAATTAGGAGCCTTTCCACTGGAATGCAGTGCTACAGGCAAACATGCCCTAAGGAAATAAGAAGAGCTATCAAATCAGTAAAGCCTTCTAGGATGAGGCCCTGTCTCTATCTTTCCCTGATTCTCTTTCCCAGTTCTCAAAGGCTGTGTCACTGCCAAACCTCAAAACTGCAGCTTCCACATCATTGATGTTCACATGAAGGGGCTTCTGTTTTGGTAGGGGGCTTCTGTTTTGTTTAGTGAACTAAAGTGAACAAAACAGCTTCTGTTTTGTTTAGTGAACTAAAGTGAATACATTTTAAGCTAAATTTAATTAACTACTTATTTGCATTTATGGTAACATGTTCCTAAACACAGGTTGAAGAAATCTCTGCTGCAGTTTCCTTTTATCTATTTATTCTAAATTCTACCGGATTCCTAAAAGGTAGCTAAACCTAAAAAGGATAAAATTCTACATTTATTACAAACACAAATAATAGAATTAAGGGGAGCTAGAGAGGTAAAATGGCAGCTCAATTTTTTAAGCTGGTAGAGCTCTCTGCAGAAGACTTTGCATCTTCTGCAAAGCCTGTGTATGTATACACACATAATGCAAAGTTATGGAGTTTTAATAGAATAGTTTCTTATTAAACAAGGTCAATTTTCATTACTGTTACAAAGCTAATATTATGAAAAATGGAATATTTGGATGTAATATGGTGAAAAACTTAAAACACTGCAATGATCTTTACTAGACCTTATAACAGTTTCCCATGTGCTACTTTGGCACAGCCTGCATCTTTTCTGTTGCTGTGAGACTGGGAATAGCTACCAGTATCCCCACTGGGGGCTAACATCATATGCACCAGCCATGCTTAGCACAGCCTGGAAATAAGACTCCAAAGATTTTACTAAGGGTTATAAAGAGCTGGTAGGCACAGAGCCCACATAAATGAGCAAGTCAGTCCATCTAGCTGATGGACCATGTCTTGTAATCATCCACAAGGAAAGCTGCTGCCCTGTATGCTCTTCAGTCACAGAACTACTATCACTGCTGAGCCTGAATTTTGTCATTCCAACAATCTCATCGGAAATAGGAGAGGTATGAAACACCCTGAGTCTGCACTGAAGGACTGCTGCTGTAAAGTCACAGCTCCTCAAAACACCCCTACCCATCCCCTGAACTCTTGCAGGACTAAGTCCATAATTTAGTACAAGTCTAAAATATCGCTTTGATCAACCAACATGCCCTGGAGATGTCTTCTCTCGAACAGGCATGTTGAACTGCTTAAACCTGACCTGCATGTGACTGCAAAAATGCACCTGAGAATTACTGATTTATGGAGCTGACTGAAGAACTACTTCCCTTGTAATACAACAGGCAACCACAGCTCTGGAGATACATGCTCTGAAGAAACATTCCCAAATAGGTAAGTATCTCACACACACCTCCTCCAGTCCAATAGATTGTGGTTCCCACTGGCCCTTTCTTTATTTGGAACCCACAAGTGCAACATATAAACACATTTAATGATAGGCTAATGGTAGGTTAATTTCCTATCCCTGGGATGTCTCAAACTATTGAATGGGAAAGACCAAATTCAGCTGGATGGCTTGCAAGTATCTTATTATGAATGTGTTTTAAAATGGCAAGATTCAGAGATGGACATCCGTAATGCAGCCTAGGACAACAAATCACCTTCTGTCACATAATGAAGGTCAATCAACTCGGGTTCTTTGGGACTGAGGGTGCAGCAAGTTTTTAGACATAGATGTTTGCATGATGTCTAATACAAAGCCTATGCTTTGTGCCTGTTAATAAATGTGTCCTTGTAAAATCCCTGTGAAGTAGAAAAGTGGTGTTATCCTGATTTTTCACAGATGGAAAATGGAGACACAGAGAAATTAAAGGGGAGAGGCTGTCTCTAGGGTACGCATGACGCAAAACAGCCAAATCTTTATAGGTCAAAACTGCCACTTTGAATTGCACCTAGCAACAGATGGGAAACCAGATTCATTCCATTATGTGTCCTTTTCAGTAAGGAGAGAAAAAATAACCAGTGTAAAAAAATACGACTTATTTTTGCTATTATTGTTTGTTAAGGACTGCTAGAACAGAATGTGCTGTGGAGGAGATGGAGGGGAAATGATAATTATTGCAAGGGTAACATTTACCTACAAATCTTGTAATCAAGGAGTTGCTTTTTGCACCAGTCTATTCCCAGCAGCTTTAAAATCTCCCAGATGAGTAAAGACATTTGGTCTCTAGCCCAGTGTTCCCTCATAGGAAGTAAAGTAAATAGAAAACCAGCAAGAAGGGAAAAGCCAGGCTTATCAGGCTGTTGCTGCTCTATCTCTTGCTGCCTTCCACAGTTTGCAGGGTACATGAAAAGTAGAATAAATACCCAGTTACATTTTGCTTATCATCTGACACATTTCACAAAAAAAAAGAAAGGCATCCACTGAGGGTTTTCTCTTTTTAATTCTGTCTGCTGCTGACAGAAGGGGTGCTTAGAATCAGACAGAAAAGATAAAATGGTTTTAAATATGTATATATTTAAGAGGTTATCTCAAAGGAAAAAATATTTTTCTGCTGTGGTTGTCTGCTATCTTAGCCCTGCTTTAAACATTTATCTGATGAAATCACTACATTCCTCAAAAGAGACGGTTCGTGAGTCCTCAGATTCTTACGGCTAACAAATAATTAAGTAGCCCAAACCCTGCACTTTTAACAGTAAAGTGTCTGACTCATGATGCCTAGTTAAAAACCCGGCAGGTTCAGCATGGCCCCCTGCCTGGTGGGGTAATGCACTCTCACACAGCAGACAGCAGGACGGGATTTTGGCCAGGCACCTCAGCTCAGGAATCCCAGAGCATTTCAAGCAGCCCCTGCAAACAGGATACAGACAGATTCACCACGGAGCCATGCTGACAGCCTGGACAAGAGGCATTAACATTGCAGAAATTAAAGCAAGATGAATTAAGGACATCGGCTTTTCTTTGGGATTAGCTGATTTTATAGACCTTGGGAAAAACGTCAGATTTTTAAAACTACTTCTAATTTGAGACTGCATGGTTTGAAAGCCTGTTTTAAAGCTATGGTGGTGACCCTAGTTCAGAGAGCCATATGAACAGATGACTAGTTGCTAATATTTATAGTTCTTTGGCATCCAGGTGTCTCAGAGCATTTTAGAGACACTTGTGAGAGGAATTTCTAGAAACTGTAAATCATATAGGTGATGGCAAACAAGAGACAAACAGGTACAGAGGGTTAAATTACTTCCATGAGGTTGGCTGAGCATCTGAAAACTTAAGTCCTTTACACTCCCATGTGGTTTTATTTCATAGCAATTGAAAAGTCCTGTCCTGCTGTTATTGTTTCACTGATATTTTTATTTTAGCATTTTGTATAGTATAACCTGTCAAAGTGCAAACTTCTATGAGGAGTCCCAAGTAATTAGATCATTTCTACATCTACCCAAAATTAGGAAAGAAATTACTTTTAAAATAATTAAATTAGATCAATTCAATCTGGAACAAGTCATGTAAGGGAGGAAAAATATAACTTGCTATCCCTTTACAAACATTGTGAGCAGTAAGTTATGGACAGCTGTCAGACTGGTGGAAAGCACCAGGGATCAACACAAGATGACCACAACAACATCTTGTATCCAAAGGAACCTCTAACTTCAACCTCAATGTTTGTAAATACAAATTGACACATTAACACATGTGAAGGTCTGCATGCGTTAGAAACGCCAGCTGCTGATTTGAAGTACTAGTAATCTTCCACAGCACCTCTTTACCCTGACAGTGTGAAAAGAGGTGGCTGGTACAACAGCTGCAACTTCAATTACCTGTGAGGACATAATTCTAGATGCACGCTGTCTTCGGAGTGAAAAACATAACCCATTTCTTGTGCTCCAACCAATCCTGGATTTAACATGATGAGAAAATTAAAAAATCTGCAAGCTGATGTGAGTGAGATACAAGGTCGGATATCCTTCAGAAATACAGGAAGGGAAGGAGGGGGAAAGAGGAAGGGAGGAGGGGAAGATCGTGAACAAGATTAATTTAATTACGAATAACCTACCACCATGCACTTGATGGAGGAGAGCACTGATAAGCCCCCGTAAGAACTGAAAAGTCTGGAAGTCAGGGATCACAATTTATCTGAAATGGCAGAAAACCTGCCTGCCTGCCTGCCTTAAAAGGGGCTTGGCCAAATCCAATTTGATTTCCTAACAGGTGCTACAGAGAACCATACAAATTAACTTAAAAGTAATGAAGGAAATGACGCCTTAGACTGTATTGAGATCTCTTGTATCCAATATCAGTTCAGTGCAGCAGCCAGGAAGGGATCTGCAGGAAAACATAAAGGAGAAATTGGGGAAAACTTCTCAGAGCATCCAGACTTTTCAAGTGACTGGCCCAACTCTGCTACATCTCACCGTGTGGAAATGATCTAGCACCTTCCCATGTGCCTTTGCCTTGCTTGCCTTCGAGTGGCAGCAACAATCTGAGGGATGGGGGTGAGGGAGGGAAATTGATGTTGACAGAAGGTCCAAAAAGGGCAACTCATGCCTTGAACACAACTAGTTCAGTGGTTAAATGGGGTAAGATGTGCCACCCAGGATGTAAAGGCAGATTCTATGCTCTGTACTTCAGACAGGCCAACAGTTCACTGCCAGCCTGAAGACTGATGATTATTAAGAAGAAAAGCTACAACTGTTGACATTATTCATATCCAAGCTGCGCTTGTTCCAAGATCAAAAAAAAATCTCTTGCTGCAAAATGTTCATCATCAGAGATATATGATGTGGCAATAGCACAGGAGTGGAGTTTATAAACCTGCTTCTGTAGCTCAGCCCAGCCAGGGCTCCACACAGCTCCAATACTGCTCGGGAAGAGCTGAAGATGAGCCTTGCAGTTGAAGGGTGTACAAAGCAGATCTGTATCAGCTTTCCTTTCCCAAAAGTATCCTCTCTGGGACAAAAATTAGAAGCACCTGCACAACATGGAGCCAGAGACACGTAGCTCTGGATATTCACAAAGCCAAAAAGCATCTATATTTTGAGTATATCTCCATAAAAGTAATTCTAAATACATCATGGCCATCACAACATACATCTTCTGACTCACTTATCATGAATTAACTTAAACACAATTACTTCAGGTTGATTTGAATGGTTCTGATCCATCTGCAGTGCTGGAAAGTTGTTCAAAATTATGTACTACATATCTTGAAGCGCTTAATGCAGAAGTTTTATGGTTCATTTCTATAAATTGTAAATCCCAAACAAATTTTTCATCATTCTTCCCTTGTATAACCTCTCCTTACTTGTAGCTAATTAAAAAGCAGGGTCCTAAATTGCCTGCTCTTGTAATATAATCCTAGGGGGAAAAAAAAATTAAAAATTATAAAATTGCTCCAACACTTTTGGAAATTACCTTTTCAAATGCTGCCCCTGAGTGCAAACATGGACAGAACAGAAATAAAGTCAAGTTAAAACAGACAAGCCAGGTCACCAAGAAATAAGTTCTCTTTACATTACTATGTAAACATAAAATAGAGGGAATATAACACCTGGAGATCACAGTGAAAAGCCTAAGAGAGGTGGAATATAGTCAATGATTCCCAGAATTTGGGCCAAAGAAAGAATGCAACATTTGTTTCCCTGGCGAACAGGTTCTGGAGTTGTCCCTACTTCAGTCCTTTAAAAAACTTGCAATAAAAATACATTTTATACCTTAAAGCTTGAAAGAATCTATGCAAGAATGGACTTTTTCCATGTTTGCTCTTATTTAATCAAGTGAAAAATTTCATTTCACTGAAGTTTACTCTGTATGATTTCATCAATGCACAGTAGTAGCAAGTAACTTAAGCATTTCTGTTCTCAGATCTTAATCTTTACGATGTAGTTTTTAAATCTGCCACTTTCCTATTTGGAGGGTAACTAACAACAGAGTGCATTCATTCCGTCCTTTCCCAACCAAGCAAAACACTCACTGGGATTTCCTTTTCAAGCCTGCTAATTGAAAACATTCTGCAGTTTATTAGTCACTATACAGATTATCTGCTGACATGCAAACTCTCACTCATTCCAGACTTGTTAATTAACATGTAATTACTGATCCCACAGAGACTGGACTGCAGGTGTGATGCTCTGGGTCCTGCTCTAATAACTGTTCCTCTCAGATGCCGGCACAGATGGAATACACAGCAACTGCATTTTCCCAGAACACCATCTCACCCTCCCCAAAGTGCTCAGGCTCTGTTTCGGTTTTAGTACTTTTTACTTTTTTTGTGTGTTTTTTTTCTTTTTTGTCTGCATTTGTTATGTGCAACACCCACCCACAACTTAGCACAGAAAAGCAACAAAAATCTGTGCTCTCCCATCAGCCTGTCTCAGCAGGAGCTGGCCCAGGGCAGCTGTTCTGCATGGGGAACTTGAATGGGAAGACCTAGAGGAAAAGAATGGCAGAGGATGAAGGAGAGAATAACAAGGAAACAGACAGATGTTCCCTGTCATTTCTGTGACCACCTAAATGATGATTTCACCTACTGGTGTATTCAATGCAAGGTGATTCTCAGTTAAGTCTCTTATAGAGCACTAATCTCTACAATCAATTACTCTTATATGAAGCCTCATGGTACCATAACTATTCCTTCATGGATTCTTTGTATACTGGGATGCTCAAGAAGAAACCTTTTTCAAATTCCTTGCCACTAAATTTCCTATCAGACTTGAAACGTTTCAAAGAGTTTTTGCTCCGGGAAGACAAAATGGTTATCAAATAGTAACAGTGAGAGTATAAAAGCACTGCCATTGAAAGCTGGGTCAGATGAAACCAAAACTTTATAATTCCTTATTAGCAAGGTTATATTGGTCATGGGATATGGTCAAGAACCAAGCCTACAAGGAATTTTATTAAGCAAAGTACAATTGTCAGGGATAAGTACATCCAAATTTAAAACAACTAAGGAACTTGACTGTTAACAGCATGTAGAGTAGACACATAATTCTATCACTGAAGTCAGATGTAAAACTGCCTTAGTCTGCAACCAAAGGGAGCAGACTATATGGACAGTTTTGAAAATGTAATCCTACATATGTAGGGATTAAGTACAATTTCTGAATCCCTGGGGGAGCATGTCCAATAAAAACATGATAAGAAGTCATGAAAATTACCACCTCAGTTGGACCCTCAAAATTTGCTGCACTATGTTTCATTATGAGCTGAGTATGATCATGACAAGCAAGCTTTCTATACTCTTGTTATCCTATGAGATACAAAAGATTAAACTGTTCTAAGTAGGAGCCACATTCAGTTTGAAAGTTTCATTTACTGGATTTCAACAACAAAATCTTTGCAACAAGAACACTGTGCAACTATTAGGACCTTCTGGACTTGCATGGACTCACCTTTCTTTGACAATGCATTCATTGTCAATTGACCTTTTACTACACTGTTAGTTTATGAACCTTTCCAGAAGGAAATGGATAAGAAAGATGGTGCTAGTACAAATGGGTTAAGAAAGTCACTAAGGAAAGGGACTTTTGGGATTAATAAATCTTTTTCACAAGATATACTGTATGGAAAGTGGCTGTGCTTTGCATCAGAGGAGACATCACCTCTGTCTGAAACAAAAGCGCATAACCTGTCAAGAGGAGGAACAGGGAAACTCCTGTGTGATAGATAATTCCAAGATTGTCAGATCTGGGTCAAGATATTAAATCAGAGCAGAAGTGGTTACTTTTATTAAACATGACACATGAACAACATTAAAGACCAACAATGTCTCAATAGCCATGGCACTGGTAGAGAAAGCTGTAGCAATGTCAGCCTTTCTGTATTTGGAACAGCAATATATTTCAACCTGGTCTTGCATATGGGCATTATAGGACACATCTCTTCAAGGCATTCAAAGGGACTTAAAAAAACTAAGCAGAAAGATAGGTCACTGCTTAGCTATCATACGGCAGTAATCTTCTGAAACCTTGACAATTCCTAGCAAAATCCAGGTTCAGCCAAGCATTTGCTCCACTATGGTCAGTATGAGATCCTGACCTTGCCAACTTCTCTCTACTAAAGATTCCAGAAGGGGCTGTTCACAAACCTCACATAAGTGACAGATTTAGAACAGACTCCATGCCATGTATTTCACACAACTGAATTTGCCAATATAAATGGACACATTATGCAATGTAGGAAACTTTATGCAGTAGAATTTTATGATAATTCCTACCTTGGCTACAAGAAGGACATTTTATGCAACTCAGTGACTAAAGCAGACTGAAGAAAAAAACTAAAGCTCTGAAGAAGGAAAATGCAAGACAGTTGTTCACAAAGTGATGATAGGTGGGAAAAATCAGATTTATATAAGCAGTGATTAAGATGATCTGTTCAGCTTGACAGTAGATGTTTTATCTGAAAACTGTTTCACAAAAGTCAGTGAAGATATTGCCTACAGGACATAAGTTGGAGCAAAATCCAGCTCTTTAAGAGTTAATGTAATTCTAGGAGAATAAAGCAAATTCTGCTTCTGACCCTGTCCGTGATACATCAGTCTTCATCATTGTGAAGTGGCCTGACCTCTTCCTCCAAGCAGAATGATGAAAGACAGCTACTAAAGCTACCCACTTTCAGATCTTGGCTTCTAGAAAGGAGGCAGTTGCCCCTCTTTCTGAGTAAAAAAACACAGAGAAGAATTACCAGAAAAGGTCATACTCAGCCACATCTCTGAAAGGGTTCAAAGGCTTTTTCATACCTGGATAACTTTGGGAAAGGCTCATCAGGAGAGCCACAGCACTGTGCAGTGCCACTGAACAGCTTCCAGCCTCTAGTTTGCTGCTGGCAATCTAGGACAATAAATGGTGAAAGGAAACACATCAGAGCAGTCCTATTTCTTTTTCCATTGCCGACACTGTTATTCATAGGTGGGGTCCTGAAAGGGTTCCTTTACACTTCCAGTACAAACAGTTACATGGGTTTTCCTCCTACCTTAATTTAGTTTCAAATAATATCCAAATATGCCAATTAGCCTTTTGGAAGGATGACAAAGAGACTGTCTATCAACAAACAGAGTCACATAATGACATTTGCAGCACATACTCTTAAACCTGTCCTTTCAGGTAGTGTCTTGGACTCTTTCTCCTACAGATTATAATGCTACTATAAAACATATCCCTTGAAAGAGGAGAAAAACTGGTTACAACAGAAAGAAAATGCAAGCACATTTTTGTCTTCTAAAGTAAGGCCAGAGAAGATGTGACCTGGAGGTGAAATACATAGTAAAAATTATTTGTATAACTGAAAAGAGAACAAAAACTGAGTAAGGGCTTGATAAGTTCTTTAATATTCTGTCATCTCTTCCTTATTTGTTAACCTCAGAATAAGAAATGTGTTATATTGTTTATGTGGATTTCTTTTCCTGAGATTATATTCAGCTCTGGAAAAGGCAAAGAAAAGAATGAAGTTTTCCCAGTCTAATATTTCTGCTCAATAATTAATGGAAGAAAGTGAAATCTGGAAAGAAACAAAGAATGAAATCAAAACCTATCCTTTATCCAGTCTGGGGTTGTTATCTAAACTGTTATTCATAAGACAGCATGGTTTGCATTAATGAGCTACTGTTTCAAGCTCAGTGTTTACAGATCACTACAGTACCACAGAAACCTTTCAGTATTAAATACACAATTCTGACTCATTCCAAGACTCTTCCCAACTGTGCATGCTCATCAATGCATACCATGGCAGAGTTTCTTTTGAACTAGCTCTGTACACAGACGTTATTACAACATACGTGAGTGTGATTACAGTAACAATGAATTGAAATTTGCATCAAATGCAATCTCATTAATTGATCATATCCAATTAGACAATTTGAATGCATTAATAAAAAATATTATACTAGATGACAGTAAGATTCTAACTTGGTTAATTTTCTAAAAAATGTCATTCCAGCTTACTACTTCACCTTGGTTTTATACCTCTTAATTTTAAAAACACATAGTATTTAAACTTGGAAAGAAGTTTAATCAAAGAAACAGAAAACCTGAGTGTTGTCCTAAATTAATGAAGCCTCAAAAGAATGCTTTAGATTTCTACTTACTTGCTTCCCCAGTCACTCAGACATTCAGGACAGCAGAGATCCAGATGGACAGAGATGATAGAGTGACAGCCTGCCATCCTTGGGCTATCAAAAAGCAGGTGCCAGCATGCCCAACCACGGGCCTCTGAACTCACTTGAAGGGTGTTCAACAGCAGAGGGTTGGGTTTGTCTGCTGCAGCTGGTGCAGCATCATTGCCACATCTTTGTAAGGCAAGAAAAATGCTTGTGCAAGAAGGATTATACTCAGGCCTTAATGCCTACTTCCTACCACCCATCCAGCAGGGAAAATACCAGTACTCTACAGCAACTTGGGTTGTAGTTACTGAAATGACTGGATTCAAGTCAATGGGACAATTCCCACAGTCCTGACATCCTGATTTTTTTTCCTTGTTTAAATCAAGCACTAGTGAAGGAACATACTTCAGGCTCCTTTTTCACACTGCTGGGAAGCAGGTGAGCTTGGAGCATTGTTTCACCTCACAGAGAAGAATCCAAGACAAAATATTGGCTTCCAACATCTTTTATCTTTTAGAACAATTCAGAGGAAACATTACACCTGTGAATAACAAAACCACTACCAATTACACAGAGTCTGCATTTTCACCTGCTGACCTGTATTGTACAGACTTCAGCCCCTGAAAAATTCTTTCTAAGTCAGGTCACTGGTTTGTTTTGTACACCTACACAGATGCGATCACTGTATATGAATACCTCTCCAGAAATTCATCCATTGTAGAATGAGAAAGTCTTTAAAATAAATTATTTTAAAATATGAAGTAATAGCTCAGAATCGATTACAGATTGAGTTAATATCTTTAAGATAAACTGAAGGCTTCTTATTTATGTAATAGACTATGGATCATATCCTGAGGGTGTTCAAACCAGGCCCACCTATTTTATTAAGAGCCTAAATACATGACTTGTTTTTTAAAAATGCTGAACCTGTAGCAACTTGCAATGATTTCAAAGCTCAAGATTTTTGAAAAACAGTAAGGTATATAATTTAACGATCTAAACAAAAGCTTACTGGAATTTGAAAAGAAAATTCTAATAAATATCTATGTAATTAATTTACAGACCTTGAGCAGTACCACTGGAAGAATATTACTAAAGATGCTTCATTTACGTACTGGTGGCTGAAATCCACTGAGGTATTTTAATGCACCAGGAAAAACACACTTATCCCAACACACTTCATTATCATCTCAGATTCACGTTACCACAATTCTGATATCCTTATGCACTCTCTCAGCCCACAGCCAGGTAATCCCATGGAGCTCAAACCGCTTAGACTGAGATTTAAAGTAGATTATGTTGCTGGGCTTTAAGTGTTGTACCTCAGCTGATGCAAGGTCATTTATTAAGCTTTAATAAACTGATTACAAGTCTAAGCCCTAAGTTTTTCCTGAAGATACTGGCAGTTGCAGAGAGTCATGGAGTTACAATCACTTAAGAAGTTACCACTTACCAACCATTCTGTGGGGATACTTACATGAAGCATCCCTAAAGATGGTTGAATTCAATTTAATTTCCAATTAGTCATTCCGCACTCAGTTGTCTGTACCATATACAATGTAATTTCAAACTGCATCATTGAACACCATGCAGTTGCCCTTAAAAAATATATCTGACTCAGGTTTCATTTCCATAAGTAAACATTCAAATGCAAATTAAACTGATGTAACTGTTTTTCAAGGAATAAACAGTTGTGCATTGAAGACCATGACTCCATTTAAACACATCTGTGTCTTTTTCCTCATTCTTAAGTAAATTTTATATTCTAGTTAGAGCATGTTGGGTAGCAGAGCTATAAAATACCTGTTTCACATAGCTTTTTGGATCTTTAAAGATTACCAATGATAATAATTATCAAAGAGTCAAACAGCAGCTATACACAATATTCTTCATATGATATTATTTTACATAAAACTTATAGGTAAACCTTCATTATACTGATATAGGAGATGAAAGCTAATCGAGCAAAGAAATGCTGAATTAAATTTAAATATCCTTCAGGAACTGCCTATTAATGAATTGCTGTAAAGATTGTATATAAAATGCCATTCCATGATTTCATAGAATCACAGAATCATATAGGTTGGAAAAGACGTTTAATATTATCAAGTCCAACAATTAATCCAGGTGCCAAAAGACCACTAAACTATGTCCCAAAGCAGCAATTGTGCAGGTTTTTTAAATAGCTCCAGGGACAGTGATTTCACCAGTTCTTTGCACTCCCTGTCCCGATGCTTGACAACCCTTTTGTAAAAAAGCTTTTCCTAGTATCTAACCCAAACCTCCCTTGTGCAATTTGAGGTCATTTCCTCTTGTCCTCTCACTTGCTGCCCGGGAGAAGGGACCAATCCCCACCTGGCCACAACCTCCTTCAGGTATCTTCTCGTTAGTGAATTTCCATCTATTATTGTTCCAGAAGGAAAAGACTAAACTTAGAGAAAATGTAGGCAAATCCATGACCTTCAAAAGAAATGGGAACACCTGCTCATTTCTTTTATTAGCTGCAAAACTAGAAACATGAAGAGAGTTGGTATGAAGAACTGTCTAATGCTTGTATGTAAACTATCAAAATACAGTATCAGTGGTTCCTGGCAGCACTCCTCAACAGCATGCTGCAGTGAGCACTGATAAGAAAACGTCCATAAGGAAGTAGATAAACACTGTTTTCTTTTGAGCACCTATTTAAACAGCAACTGGTGCTTTATCAATACAAATGGCCAGAGTCAAAGCTGAAGCTCTCTAGTAGCATCCAAATGGTAAATCCAAAGGGTAAATGTCACATTGTCTTCGGTATACTACAAATTATTAAAGAACAAAAATCATTGTCATTTAAAAATCTTACTCAGATGGAAAGGAAAAATGACAGAAGTCTGCACACAATATAAATAATATATGCCAAATTCTTTGCAGAATCAAGGCATAAAGTTACAGATGTAGAAAGTTTTCAGATTTTATAGTATTTAAACAAAGTTTTGAGCTTTTACTCTGTTGAACTTAATCCTATATCTTTAGGAGCCATAATGATGAACTGCAACTGAGTTTACCACTTGAAAATTATTTAAAATGCTATGTAATCAGTAAAGATTATAATACAGCAGCACATATTTCATTATGCTACTCTAGATCCCAGTTGACAGGATACCAAAGAAAGACTGCCTGCTTTATCAGAAAAAGCAGGAGAACACCTCCTGGATTTTGGCAGAAGATCAGTCAAGAGTTCTTGGAGTACAAAAGTATTTGCAAAGCATCAGCAAGAATCCTACAGACAGCAGATTAAAAAGACTGACTTTCTCAACTCTCCAGAATCCAATAAAAATTTTGCATGCTAGTAAAAGAGGAATCAAAATGTGTGTATTCCCTAAATAATTTCTACCTCTCCTCCAGCTCTGTGGACACTCACATCCCTTGTTTGCATCAATATTTCATTATTCTATGAAATTAGAAGCCAAAAGGTTAACCCAAAATTAGAGGAATTCTAGAATCCATGTGGAATTATCTGTGATTCCAGAACATGTAATACTGTTGAGGATCTGAGACAGAGCACATAGAAAAGGAACAGCGTTCTTTGTGCCTGCACAGCCTGTACCTGTCACTCCAGTGTGTGGAGACCTATGGAAAATGTTATTTTCACAAATTATTTAGGAGCCTTGTTTCAGCACTGTCAGAGTTAGCAAAGTAGATGTCCCAAATTTCTGAACACTTAAATGCAGTTATATGGCATTAAAAACAGAATCTGTGTGTGAGAGGAGTGCACAGGCTGCAGTGGCATCAGCAGCAGGGAGCTGTCATTGCACCCGCCTGCTGCAGAGCACGTCAGGGAGTCAGGGCAGGGAAAATGAGTACTGATGAATCTGTGTAACACTTCCTTCAAGTGATGGCAAGTTACCACGCAGGTCCAATCAAAGCTTTCAGCATGTGAAAACAAAATCAAAGCAGGGCCCTTGAGGGACTAAATATAGCTCCAAATCTAAACTTTCTGAGAAATGTTAAAAAAAATGAAATGTACAAGAAGATCGACTTATTCTAATACAGTCTAGAGCTACATCTGATCTTTGGACACCTGCCTATCCCACCACATCTTAACCAACTGCCTCCAGTTTATATTAGTGATTATATATATATATGTACATATATACCTTAAATAGGTTTAGTTCATATTTTTCATTTTTCCTTAATATGGCTATTACAGTAACTACTTTCAATTTAAATCAGGCAGTACAAGCCATAGTCTGGTGCTATTAAAAAAATATATTAAACGGGATTACATACTAGATGATGCTACACACCCAGAAAGCATTTGCTGGGAAACTGTGACATTATAGCTTTGCTAACACTGTAGCATGTGCTATGTATAGCTGTATACATTCTTGAGCTCCTATGCAAGCATACACTCTGCCATGGCTCATGTATATATAAATGGATGAGTATCCACACTGTAAGAGAAAAGGACAATGTGTTTGATCTGTAAGCAAAATAGCAACAGATCAAATAAAGGAAAAGTGAACAAAGAAAACAAATACATCAGATCTGCAGTGCAGACACATCCCTTAACACTTGGAAAGCACTACATTAGGCTGCAACTTCATTTCTTAAAACAACGAGGAACAGGTAGAAGAGCTTTGCAGGAGAACCCCCACTGCTGTCCCAGCTCTGGCTGCAGCAGAGCAGGGGTTGTTCCTCACCACTGGGAGCTTTCCCTCCCTTTCTTTCACAACCTACGCCCCTGGGACCACACGCCTGCGGGCTTGGTGCTGGATTTGGTCTGGCATTTCTTCTGCCAGGCCTGCTCTGCTCTGATAGGTGCCAGACTGTTGCTGCAGCTGTAGCTGTGGTCTCAGGATGTGCACATATGACCAGAGTGATGATAACAACTGTAAGAGGAAGGAGGAAAAGGAAGAGAATAGAAATCAATGACTTACTGTACCAAGAAAGAACCAATTATTCAGCAAATCTGCTCTGGCTAATTCTGTCACACAACCTCATTCATTAAAGTTCCATCCTTATTTGAATCAACTGTTGCTGTCACAGCAATAATATTCACAATCAGACACTCACATTCTGCAACTACATAGCTTCTATTAGACCAAATTTACTGTTGTCACCTGCAACTAATGAACTGGTTTGTAGTTTAATTATAGTGCTTACCAGATAATTTATTGGACAGCAATAAAGTTTAGATTTACTTCTCCTGCAATGCTGCTGCGTTATTAGATGTATACATGAAGCTGTATTTTGTTCTCAATTATACATGTATAAATCTTGAGAAACTCTACTGAAGTTAAAACTTATTTTAAATTGACATGCAGTTACCTTGCATTTGAAAATCTGTAACAAAGCACAGTTTTGTTCCATGTATGTGCTTTACTTACAGCACTCCAGGTGGTTACTTTGATAATGATACAGAACATTTTTGTACTGTTGAAATAAATGCCAATCCTGTTACAGAAAGTGCTTTTATGATAAGAAATTAAATGAACTAAACATTTAGTGCAAAAAGCAGCATTCAGACAATTCCTGCTATATAGTCAAAAATTATTAACTAAAAAGGAAAACTGCCCTCAAAAAGGTAAATTTAATTTGCCTCAAAACCAACTCAGTGAAATATTAGGAAGCAGAAGCTACTGTATAAAAATCTGAGATCAATTAACAGAACTCACAATAAACAGCGATTTTTTGCAAGCAGATAAGAATAAATACAAAAAAAACACAAGGTAAAATAATGTTGTATTTATCATATTACAGCATTATGTGGTTTAGCTCTACACAGAACTAAAAAGGCTAGATAGGACCCAAACTTCAAATTTATTAAAGCCTGAACCCGGACAAACTCAGTACTAACAGATACAACTACTATTTTTAATTTTTTTTTTCACAGCATAGTGGTGGTATTTATAGTTGCTTTGATCACATATAAGCATATATTATCACTCTTTCACATACCTGGCTTTTAACTAATCAATAGCATTTAGTAATGAAGACTGTGATTCTGCTCTTATCTCAGTGGTGAAAGCTGAGCAGGTGAACTACTGTGAAAGCAAGGAAAATCCTACATTAGCCTTATAACTCTTTGGGATATCTGGCTTGGGAGTGCCATAGAAATCAGTTCTCTTTCCGTGAAATGGGGCTTAGAAAACCAACAGTTAAATTACATTGTGGGGACACTTCCACTGAGGAGGCCACCCTCTATGTGACTCTTAAATAATTCTGGCCTGTTCAATGGCACACTCAGTCATACAAAACAGATTCATATCTTCAGAGATTTGCAACATGTGGGCTCTGTTCCTAGGGATCTAGGTCTTGAGTTAGATGCAGCTTATGTAAACCCAAATTACTAAATTTCCCCACACATATCCCCATTTACACAAGAAGATACTAATGTTTCCTTTGTCTACTGCTAATACTTGTACATTTAGACTGCAAATCCTTTCAATCACAATGGTTTCTTGGTTCATTTCTGTAACAGACAAGGTACTAACTGATGGTGGAACGGGTAGATGCCACCAGTATAAAAAAATCTGACAGAAATAGCAAAATGGGTTGTTCTGAACCCTGCATGACATTTTTTAACATTGAGAAAACAGAATAAAATACATTAATTTTAAAACTGTAGTCTTTTAAAAACATTACATATTCTTTCCTATGGTTTGCTTTTAGCTCTTAACTTCAATTTTTAATGAACAAGAAATTTTGGCTAGAACACCCCATGAGGTCTCAAAGCCCACAGCAGTTTTTATCATATCAGTAACTTCAGCCCAAGCTGTGAAACTTTTGTCAGCACAATGACTTTGAAGTTGCTGGATTTCTTCAAGAAACATGGTTTTGACCTAAAACTGGAAAATTTTATAAAGGATAAGATGAAGAAAAATCCAAATGGCATCCAACCTGTGCCCCAGTCCTTGAAAGCTGAGTTTTACTTCTCAAATATTATCTTTCCTCTGAAACTGGCTTTCTCTTCAAACTAGAGTGCCTTCAAATGGTCTGTGCATCTGTCCACACAGCTGGCAAAGGGCTGACTGACAGTTTAAGGTGTTACCTCTATACAGATTTTTATTCCACAGCATCCTGTATGTATTGAAGTGACAGTATGTCCTTGGAGAAAACAGAAGGAAAGGAAAATTACAGAAAAGATAATTCTAAAATACTTGAGGGAAGGTAGGGAGGTGGAAGGAGTATGTAGGTATGAACACATGCACACAAATACACAAAATCAATATGAACTAATTTACATTTCAAAGTTGTAGCTGATAGGAAACCCAAAAAGATTTCTGTTCTGAGGTTTTAAGTCAGCTGCTCAAGAGCTAGGGGCTCTTTGCCAAGTCAGATCGGAGTTTATATTTCTGATATATACAAAAGCTCAGGAGCCAAACTCACCGGCAGAAGAAGAAACATCTGCCACACACACACCTTCTGTCTGCATACTCCCCATGTCAAACTCCCTACCTTTTTAACCAAATTCCCAGAAACCTCCAATGTGAATGCCATTCCTTGATGTCATATAACAGGGAAAGGAGAACTAATAAAAGAAAAATAGATGAGAAAGAAAGAGAGAAAGAAGTGTGCAAGGAGGAGAAAGAAACAGTTTGTTTTCACCTCTCAGTATCACTCACCCCTACACGCACACTGATAAAATGGCAAGGAGGGCAATCAGAGACCACTACATATTGCACTTGGCAAGAAACAGCCAAGTAGTCAAGAAAACCATGCCTCTCTTACCTGTCTTGCATTTATATATTGATCATCTATGTGAAGTGACCACATTGCTTTAGTAAGCTCCAGTCACTGATGACCGGGGTCAAATCAGTTACAAAAATGCAATGATCAAGATATTATTGGTTTTTCTTTCCACACTGAAGTAAAATTCTTGTATTTTCTTTACCTAACTCCTCCACCTCCTGCTACCTCTTCCTTTAGGCTGCTAACGTGTGGCATTTGTCACAGACAGAAAGCACACATTCAGAAATAAGATGCCTGGAAAAAGCTGAATAAAGCTGAAAGAGTTGCTCTACCATATCAAAATAGTGATACCAAATTACATAGGACAAATTAAAAGTGCATAGAAAGAAATCAGCATCTTCCAATCACTGCCCCATTGGCATGTCCTTCACCAAGTCTCTGAGTTCTTTCAAACCTCTCCTAAGAGTGCAAGAAAGATTTGGACAATGACACCTATCACCTTTGATGCTGCACTGAACCCAGTTCCAATTTCCTGTGGCATTCCAGCAGACCTCAGAAATATTACTGCTTACTGCCTCAGGCTAAACCAAATTACAGAATCTCTTGGTTTCAATTTCCTATTCCACCAAAAGTCCCCAGAGCTGTCACTGGACTCCCCAGTAATATCCATATGCAGGGTTAATATTAAGGGACAGTTAATACCCTTTCATTCATTTTTGACCTATCTGCAGTTTAAGCTTCACACAAAGTGGTAAACCAAGAAATACAGTCAAGTTCCACAAATTGAGTTAGAACTTGTTATCTAAAATATTTTGGTAATACAGAGATATCAATGACAAAAATATGTCAGCTTGCAAAATAAACAGGGAAAACAATTCAAGTAAGAAACTAAGATAAGCTTGTGCAGCTTTGGGGTTTTTGGCACCAGCCTGTTGACACACATACAAGCTGTATTTGAGTTACTTAAATATAAGATATTGGTCACTTTTAATACATCATATCCATAGGTTTTGTATTTCCATTTCGTATTTTTTTCGGCCCAAACTGTTGGATTTGTTGTCATCTAAAATATAAAGCTATTTAGGCATATACACTTATAACAGCAGCAGCAGCAGCAGCAAAGACCCTCTGTTACTACTGCATAAAATCTCCATCTTGGTTTGAGCCATATTGAATCTAACTATTTTAATGATAACTTCTCTCACCACGAGGTCACGTACTAACTTGCTCAGCCTGTAGGGAGAGAACACAACTGAATTGATGTATCATCACCAATACAGTTTTCTGTTTCTCTGCTTTATACTTTAAGGAAGCATCTTCTTTCACACAGCTCTACCTGTTAAATATTGTGCAAAGATGCCACTCATTTGACTGAAAAAATATGCAGCATAAGGCAGGCCTGCACTACAAAACCACTGATTTTAATTGAAGATACTGAATAGCTCTTCAGAGGTTTGGTTGTTTTAATTCAACCCCTAGTTTTTAATCCCTAATAAAACAGACCAAGTCAAGTACAAAGCAACTATGCAGCCCATTGTTTTCTGCACATTAATTCAGTAAACTCAATAAAAGAACTCTGGCAAGCAAACATCAATACTTCAGCAGATCTGGAAGACCACCACCAAAGGCAGCAGCCCTTTTCCTTTTCCAGTTTTGTACACAAGTGCAGTGTCATGGATCCAATAGCTGTGCATGTGCTTACGAGTCACACAAGGCAATGGCTGGACCAGTCTAAGCAAGAAGACGACTGGGTTTGTCCTCCCAGCCTAAATACCTTTATAATCTCATTTTTCAACAACTATCCTTGCCTACTGCTCCTCTGAAACTTGAAACAAACGAGTGTGCTTTTGCAACTCTTGCCTGTACCATAACCAAAACATACACCCAAAAATGCAAACCAGAACATTACTTACTGCCAAGCTCTGAACAAACTCAGGAACAATGACAGTAGATACATAATGATTGTTATTTTCTACTCATACCCTTCATACTAGACATCTGCCAAAAGTTGCTTTATTTGCAAAGCTTAAAATTCTTGAAAAGCCAAAAGCACTTTGGAGACTTCCTATTTCTCTGAGTATTGGATTACAGTATGTGCACACAACTGACTGACAAGTGAAAAAACAAAAAAAATATTATTTATGCTTGCATAAGATCAAAAGCATATACTGTAAATATTTCTGACAATATCAGGACTATTCCTGAATAACCATCCCATGGAACTGGAGTGGAAAGGGAGGGCTGATTTTCAGCTCTTTTACAGAGGCTTGGAAGTATCCCTAATCCTTCCCAGAGCAGAAGAAAGCATAAGCACTGGAAAGACCTGGCGTCAAATGCTGGCTCCGATGATTTCAGATGAGTCAACATTTCACCCAACACTGAATGTGGGAGATTTCTTTTGTAAGCAAACATCAAGCAGCACAAAGCAACTGAAGAAATGCAGTTTCAGAATGTGACTGCTGACAATCGACCTCCTGAGCCTGCAGGACCCTCCAGAGTGGTGAAACAGAGACACTGGCTGCAGCACAATGGCACAAATGCTACAGGCTGGCCGCTGCTTCAACACAACAAATGTTTGGCATTTATTCCTTATTACTGCTACTCTCATTTAAAATCCTTCTGGTAAAAAGAAGTAGATTTCCCTTTAGGTGTCTTCCTTCTATATTATGAATGGAAGCATATAAGGTTTTACTTATACTTTTAATTTCTGATTTTAATTTCTAATGGTCCTTCATTGCCTCCTGGATGTCAGGCATAGTACAAGATACTGTGCAGTCTGCATCAATGTGTCCAGGTTCTGCCCATCTCAGCACACCACAGACCTCTCCCAACTACACCTAATGCAAGGAGCAATTTATTTCAAAACATTTTAAACTACCATACTTGTTTGTCTGTCTCCATACCCTTTACCTCTGTTCTACTCAATCCTGGTGAACTGGCTCAGTTGTTAGATCATGGGGCTAATAATGCCAAGGAACACATGGAACACAAAAGGCAGGATTGCTAAGATCTGACTTCAAAAGCTGATTTAATATCCTTAAGGTACACACTGTGCATACCTAGATTTCAAAAGACTAATGAGATGGACAAATAAGGTCGATCATAGCAAAAGTTGGAAATTATTCCAAGTGAGGATATCTTGAGTAAGGTGCCAGCCAGAGTTCAGACATCATGCTGCTGCAAGCCCTGGGTCAACACTTTACCTCTCTATGTGTCAGTGCGGCAAATAGCTTAAATGAATTGCATCTAAGAGGGCACACAGCTGTGTAAATCTGCACCCTCTGGGCATAGAGAGCTTACAGCACTAAATACTTGGAGTAAAACAGAGGTGCCCAAAATACACAGGGGAATGAGCTATACCTTTGTTTGACCTGAGATAGTACTCAGTGCAACTGAAGATCAGAGAGTTCAGGATTTACCAAACAAGAGACACATTTGACTTGGAGAGCATTATTCAGGATGTCATGGTACTCATTAGGTGTAAATCTACAGTAATCCTATAACAGAATCTGGAATAACACCAGTTTTAAAAAGGTGAGATTTAGAAAAGAATTAGGCAATCTCCTTAGTTTGTTTTGCATGGACTAATTAACAATAATTGCAATCTGCACTAATGAGACGGGTGTTACCTAAGTGTAAGCAGCAAAAAAACAACCTCCTAAGCAATTCTCTGTCTAAACATTAGGTCTCCCTGAAACTTAAAAATACATTCCATACCAATTTATTTTAATTACCCATAAGCAATAGGGGGAAAAACCACTCATATCTTAGTCATTTAAGTCCTAATTTCACTAGTACAGGGATGAGTTACAAAGACCTCTGTAACACAGCTCAGGATGAAAATTCTGAGAAGCTGTTGAATCTAATGATGCAACAGAGAGATTAAATTTACCTCACAAACCATTCAAATCTGGACAGAGACAGATGGAGGAAGTATATCAAATGTTGGTATTTCAGGGGAAAAATTTTAAATAGTGAAAACATGATTACAATATCAATTTAGCAAATATAAAATCTACTAAAGCCTGACTTCCTTAGTCCACAGAGGTCTCAAATGCAACTGCTGAAGGATCAATGCTACAATTTAACTGTGGAGATATTCTGAATTCATATATTACAAATGTTTCTACCCAGCTGCTCTGTACCCCACGAAAAAAGAGCTAAGCTTCATTGTCCATACACAGGACCTGGCTTCAAATCCTGGCTTCAAGTGCTGGCTCCAATTCCACTCCTTTCTGAGACTCTGGGAAAATAATTTAACTCCTAATGGCCCAGTACTAATGCTGACTAATCCTGCACAAACCCTCTGATCTATCATGATTCAGCTCACGAATTCTTTTGGACCATGCAAGTTAACCTGATAGTACTTTCCACTCATCCACTGGGCTTGCAAAAAATTCATTAAACAGTCTCCTGTCTCCTCCCCAGAGCAAGTCTTGAGCAGGCACAGAGTCACAGCCTCAGCTCTACCCAACAGCACTTCCCTTGCCCTTGGAAAGGCTTGAAACCCAGCAGACAGCATGTTGCCCTGCCTGCTCCATCACCCAGGCACAAGCTTGGCAAACCAGGAGCTGGAGCCAGCTGCAGCTGGCCATAGCATGAAACAGGTCCCTGTCTTGGTCAAATATTGTTGTCACAATCTCCCTGCTTTACACTGCGAACCTAAAATTACTTTGCTTCATCCTCTGGACAGCCATGCTCCGTGTTATTTAATGAATGGGAACTACATATCCTAGTCTACCAATCTGTAACACTGCCCTGGTTCTTGTCACTGCATTCAAAGTGATACAGAGCCAAGAAAAAGTAAGCAAAATTCTTCTCCCATCTCCCTGCTTCTTCAGCTACTCCAAATATTAGCTCTGCAGAAGTTCATATAGATCACACACACAAGTTAAAAACCTGTGTTTTTACCTTCTGCTTGAATTTATCATGCTTTGGTTTCCAGCCAAATGTTCATGCCATGTCTTTGACAACAGGATTGAAGATCCCTCTACTCTCAAAAATTATTCCCTGTGTGGGTAATTATAGTTGTCACACCATTCAAAAACCTCCTAAATGCTCACTTCTACCATAATAATTTAACAAACAAAGCTAGTCAGGTTTTACTTTTTCAAACTAGGTGTTTGTAGACAAAAAATGGCTTCTCCATATTAAAAACAGGGGGGGAAAATCCCAACATTTTGGAAGAGAGGTTGGAAGATTTTGTTACTTGCTTTGACAAAACTTACGGTCTCCTTTTTTTCTTTTATCTGTAGTTAGGTTTTTTCCTTCTTTTCTCAGATCCTGTCATTTATTGTAGTCAAATCAAAAAGTAGGAGGCAGACAGATGAAAATGGCATTTAAAATTCAAACACTTAATTAGAAACCCACAAAATTTAAAACTTTCTCTTGAAAATTTCAAACTTTTAATAGTACAAAAACTTAAAGCATGAAAAGGTTGTTTTTCTCTTTGTTAAAGCAGCTCTGTTTCTGGGCAAGTTACAGTCTCTGGTTAAAATCATACTCTTGAAATTAAAATGTATAAACATATATTTTTGAAGGCATATTCTCCTCTACTACTTAGCCTCTGAAATGCACTTTACCTCCTTTCATTTCTTAATTTTCCTTCTATTTTCATTGCTTCTGATGTTTGACTGTAAGTTCTTCTGCTGTTTTAAGACACAAAGAAAAACATTCAAATGCCACTGAAGGATAAATGTACACAGAAAAACAATCATGAGCACTATAAATTTATTACTTGTAGCTGTATAACAAGATGACCTTATTTGCAATATATCATATTCATTGGCTGTTACATAGAGTCCTTTGAAATTGTTAATTCTGCAGTAATGTCTTAATAATATCAAACTGTGTATATTACAAAGCATACATATTATCTCATGTATTGAAATAACTTCTCATTACAGCATTTCCTAACTCCTACATCCCCATTTGACAAACATTTAAACAATTTTTACCTCATATTTTAAAGTGTGGCTGACAAATGCAGAAGATGAATACTTCCAGGAAAACAGAGGAATAGTAATGAGTATACTTCTTATCTATGACATTGCATTTTTCTGCTTTCATTGTTCACAGTGCTAATACAGTGCTGCTTCAAAATGCAGTTACTGATAGATGCACTAAGAATGGCATGTTCTTCTTCTAATCTCCTCCCTTAAATCTGAGTATTTTTAAAACTAAATTATACTTTAAATACGAGCAGTATCAGAAAGCCAATCAGAAGAAGAAATTTAGACTTTATTTTTCCTGTTTCCTCACCCAGAAAAATTGCCAAAAGCATAAATAAATGCTTGATTAAATAAATAAATTAATGAATGAATAAATAAAATAATTTTCCTGCTATCAGTAACAGGAATAAGTGAGCTTGGTTTTGCAATCAAAATGAAATTTTAAGAACAGAAAGTAGATGGAAGGAATAAAAATGGAAGCCCACAAGTAATTGCTGAGGTCACCTTCTGAACCACACACTGATTTTTCTGACAACAAACCTACTCTAATCTAGAATAGAGGTTGGCAATGATGTTCCTGTGGTCACAATACTCCATTGTATCAGCCAAATTAGTGTTTCTTTTATTCATAATGTCCTTGTGTTTTGCTGTCCAAAGTCACTTAGGTGAATTTACTGAATACATTTTCACAACAGTAGATCAATTGGAAAAGCTTAGGAGCATATAATTATTCCATATCATTGCATTTTACTGCTGTGATAGGACAAACTTATCCAATGGTGGGAAAAAAAAGATCTATTTCAGAGCACAGGAGGTTTATTCCTTTCTATTTCTGTCTTTTTTTTTTCCAAAATGTCCCTGGCTTTTATACTTTCATAAGTAAAATGATTCACTGCAGGAAATGAAGCGCTAGTGCAGCTTCACGACATTTTGAAGCTACAGCTGTTTCAATAACAAGAGTTTTAGCCCTGGATGTACTAGTAGCACTTGGAGCTGAAAGCATCTATTGAGTGAGGAAGGGCTTGACCCTTTGCTCAGTGACTTCAAAGTTGTGAGTCATATGGCCCAAAAAGAATCCCCGAAGTCTTTAGAAATAACAGTGTAACATAACCATTGTGCTACAATTGGCTTCTGTAAAAAAGCACATCTATCATTATGCACCAAAGTACATAAATGAGTCTGAAAAATTTAACCACATTTTTCAAAGGCTGAATGTGAAGAAATAGAAAGCTGCAGGCCTGGACAGCTCAGTCTCCCTGATGTGAGAGAGCTGGTTCAGTCCCACTGCCATCTGCAGCACGGGCGGGCTCTGGGCTGTGCTGTCCTCTCTAGAACGTCATTTGCTAACATCTATATAAATTGCTTTGTCAAATGAGAACAGTTAGGAATCACAATTACTAACAACTGTACTGTCTTCCATCTTCTTCAGCAAAGATTGCTTCATTTACCAATTAGAGAATACTCTTTCTTTGCCTCCTAACAAACCTTTTCTCATAGCTTCAGTGGGAGCTTCCATCTCTCAGGAACCTCAGACAGGGTCAGTAGGCAATGAATGAGTCTCTAAAAAGGAAGGAAACACCTGCAGGTGTTGCTGATCAACTGTACAAGAGGTAACAGCTACTATGAGCACAATCTCATGTCCAATATAATGAAGATAGAAGGGGGAAATATATTTTAACTACCTGCATAAAATATAATTAAGATGAAGGCAAGAACGTCTCCACAAACAAAACCAGAAAGAAAATATTAAAAAAATAAAAAGAGGGAACTAGGAAAAAAGTTGAGAAAATCAATTACCTAGAAAAAAATTAGTAATATTGTTTCCAGTGAAGGAAGAGGTAAATAACTGGAAAGGAGACAAAACAAAGGAGAAAAATACTGCAAGCAGCAGTATCAAAGGCAGGAAAACTGCTATGAAACAAAACAAAGGAGACCCTGGGGAACAAAGGATGGTAATGAATGCTTACTCAACCCAAGAGCTGTGAACATTAGGTATTGGTCTAAACAGACAGTACCAATGTTTAGAAAAGTATTTATATAAGAAATGAATCAGCAAACATGCTTCCATCCTGTTAGTAATTGATGGTTTATGTAACATCTTTATCATAAATCTAAACAGTTAAAACAGATGTCTGAGGGTGGCACAGCATCAGAGGGGCTGGACACTGAAACGACCTGAGAAAAAGTCCTAAATCCAAGCAATACAACAAATTCCAGCAGTACAACAAAGGAAAGCCATTGTAATGAAATGCACTTTGGAAAGATTCAATGAATTCACAATCAGCCTTGACTCCTCATGGAAAGACATCATCTCCTTATGGTCATATGGGCAGCTTGATTAAAATCTTTTGCTCACTATTATGGAAAAGATGCACTTTGATCTGTGAACCAAGTTCCTTTCCAGTGAAGAGGCATTGGTTAACTGTATCCTGAAGTACTTAAGTTCTAAGAGAACTCGAGTAATTCACGATTCTTCTAAGACACATGAATACTAAAGAATGCAACAAAAACTTTGCCTTCCTTTAGATGGGTTTTTTAATTCAACAAATCCACACAAACAAAACCACGATAAAGCTGAATCTGATGTGAAAAGACCTATTTTTCAAATAGACCATGAATAACAAAATGTTCCCGAAAAGGATTGGCTTGCCAGACATGCAAGGGCCAGATGAAACTCTCTGATGCCAGCCCATCCTTAACTTTCCTGCCTACAGCAGACTCTAAAGGGTTACGTACATGAGAGTTTTTTTGCTATTCAAAACTCTGTGCAACCTATTTCCTTACCCAGAACATCTCATGCATTGTGTTAGAGCACAATGAAAGTATTCAGAAATTCTTGTGATTCATTCGTTTTCTGTCATTGGTTTTAGGCTGCTGGCTAGGAAAGTGTTACTGTGGAATAACACAAGTGCTCTGATTAAAATTACTTTGGGTTTTTAATTCACCTCTCTGAGACTTAAGGTGACACAAACTGAAGCAGAATCTGGCCTCTTCCACTTCTCACATCCTTAAAATAAATCCGTGAAATACGGCTTCATCACCCTTTTCCTCAGATATAGGAGCAATACTGGGTTAGATCATTAATGTCAGAGAGTTGCTAAAGCCCAAAGCAATACAATGATTTTGTCCAGCTGAGAGATCAGGTCTATTGTTCTGTAAGGATCTAAAAGATGATAAAACTTTCCATTCTGGAAGGATGCTGCTATCAAATGTGCATCAGCTTCTTCTGATTTAAACATCCATTTGCATCTGAAAAGATTCTAAATTATATGTCTGCTCCAAATGCACCGCTTCACAGTAATCAAATAACAGGGCTAAGAATGACATGGATGCTTCAGTGCTACACGAGTGCTTATGGTTACTGATATCACAGAGTTACCTATCTGCAATTAAAGATGATCTAGAAAACCACTGCAAGCCCCTATGCCCCCAGAAAATCTGGGAATAAGCTAATACAACTGGATGGACAGGTAAGTGTCTCATGGACAGGCAGCTTGCAGCTCCATCTCAGTTCACCAGGCCTCCAACTACCATCTCTTCAATCTTGCTCCTAGGTCAGGTATCCACCTAAAGAATAATCTGAACTGTAGCTTCCGGCTTCATTTATACAGAATATGCCAGGAAAAAGAAGAAACTTTCTACAAAAACAAAACTACAGAAGATAGAATTAATTCTTTCCAGGTTTGGATTCAGGCTGATCCAACAAGCCTAGCTTTGTCCCACATCTGTTGGGAAGATGGAAAATTTGCTTACACTTGCCCTCAAGAAGGGCAAATTGTGTATCAGAATGTTGGTTGAGCAAAATAAGGAGTTTGTGTCCAAATTGTTTCTCAGACTGCAGAAACCGAAGAGCTAGAAGATTATGGTATCTCCTTGCTGGAAGACAAAAACTATGCTCTTTAATAAAAGATGCCGTTACAAAAAGGATTTTCTGCTACATACACACATCATTCCAATTTTGATGAAAGTCTCATAAATAAAATTAACAAAACTGTCTCTCTCCCTGGCAGGTCATTTTTTATCATACCCAAATTTCTTAACAAGTAGCAATTACCAAGCCACATTGCCTGTAAGTGCACCCAACAGTCACAGACTACAGGATGACATATTATACCCATGAATACCTCACAATTGAAATACATTTTCCCTATGGGACTACATCACTGCTTGATTTAATTTTTCCTGACATTTGGCCTGGAGCTTCTTTAAAGAAATGAACTTAGGATGGCTTTGCTGACAGCAAAGGACAAACCATGGCTATATACTGAAATCCGACTTAAATCATGCACACTACCCTTTTAAAACACTGATCTTGCATAAATTGTAGGACAGTCACTGGGATCTATTAGTCAGAGTTCATCTTCTACTGTTTGAGGATGAGCTATAGGTCCACATAAGCAGTACAAAAGGTCCAACATAAATCATACAACTGCAAAGGAATAAACAGTTTCACCAGTGACAAATTTATTGATGTGGAAGGAGATATGCCAACTCGTCAGAATCCCTACCAGGGTTTTTTACAGCCTCAGTAGTTCTTACTATGAATCATCCAAATTCTGGTTTGGATTGGTTTCTTTTTCCTTTTCCTCCACAATGTTTGCTAAAAAAATGGTACCTAAAAAGATTCAATTTCAAGAGAGAGAGGCAAATGGATGACCTTACTGTAAACTGAGGGAAAAGAGATAGGTTAGGAATTAGAACACTGAAGTGTTTCTAATAAATCTACTGTCTGAAGAGCAGCCAAAAAAGTCTACATTAATTCCTCAATTAGGTTATATATTTCTCTTTAACATTATGAAGCTGTTACTAATGTTATGAAGTTTTGTGTCTCTTCAAATGCTAATGTCTATTTTAAGTGACACATTGACAAGTTCAGAGAAGGACGTGCTCTGGCTTTGAAAGAGGCACAGTAATACCATCTATGGAGTAGTTTCAATGGTTTCATGACAGCGTCTCAATCCCGTGACTGCCAAACTGTAGCTGTGTGATCTCCACTTCTCTTGGAATCCTTGGTTTCAGTATTGAGGTGAACTGAATGTATCATAAGGAGGAAAACTACCTAGTTTTAACTGTGTAAAGCTCTAAGAAATTATTTGTATTTTAATTAACTTATTGTCTCAAAAATACACAGAAATGGTTCCCAAAGGAAAAGAAAAAAGGAAAACGATGGAAAAAATGAAAATTAAGACTGAATTAGGCCTGGCCCTAGTCTCATTCCTCTGAGAACAGTTTTCTCTGAGCTCCACACCTTCACCTCAGATGGTCTAACAATAAATGCTCCTCAACACAAACCCATCCAAGGCTGGCATTCCACCAAGACATCAAGTAACTGCCTGTATCCCAACAATAATCTCCCAGCAGAGAGTATTTCATCCATAAGCAGACTGGTCCCCCAGGAAGCAGTGAAGCAGTGAAACTTTAACTGTGACAAGTTAAAGCAAGACAAACAGCACTGTTTGTAGATATCATTACACTCTATGCAGTCTAGATTTTGTCGCTCTCCTTGGACATTTTGAAGCAGTTCATCTAAAGACAAGTTTTTCAGGCATTTTATAATCTGTTCCACACAATTATCTCTAAATGCAATTTTTCTCATGCCCTTTTATTTTCCTCCCAATCCTCTTTTCTCTGTCCTCTAGGGCAGCTTGTCCACCTGCAGTACATAAGAACACAGGCATGGAATAACACATTTCTGGGTTAAAAATGGTTATTTCAGGATTAAAAGTGGCAACGGTTGACCAATCTTTGAATACATGAATCTTTGAATAAGTGACAAAATGCTTAAAAGCAGCTTAGATTTGTCCCAGGAATAGCAAAACAGAGAAATTGGACACTTTCAAATGCCCACTATTCACGTTTCTCATTCTTTCAAATGCACAGCCTGTTTGTTTGTAGAAACCATAGGAAAATATGCTCCAGGATTAGGCCTCGAGAATAATCTCTTTCCTTTTTCATGCATCTACAGGATTGCCAATGTTCTCGTTATCAGGTATCTTTTGTGCCCTGAGCAATCTTTTAGAGCATGGAGAAACAATCCCATGCAATTGAGTTCCTGCTTATCACACAAACCTTAGATGAAATGTTCTCACTGAAAACATGAAATTAAATTAATGTAAACTACCACTAAGTAAAGAAATGGAAAGGTCTTCAAGATAGAAAGATTGCCTACATGAGCCATTTTTCACACAGTGTGGGTGAATTTTGTATGTTTTGAAAAAAAAAATCTACCCATCTTCAAAAATAAGTGAAAAAGTTTCAATTAAATCTTTGAAAATACTTCATATTGAAAAGGCAAAAAATGCCTTTTAAGTGTTCAGGTTTGCACAAAGAACCTAGTCTGAATCATACCTCTCAAGAACAAATGACAGCTCCTTCCAGTTCAAATTAACTTCATTCTTTTTTCAAAAACTTGTTTCTTTTTGCTGAGCTCTTACTCTCTATTCTGTCCCTCTGCCACACCTGATCTGTGTCTCCCTTTGCCCATGTTACTCTCAATAATCATGACTTTCACTCTCCAATACTGTAACTCAAGCTCTTCATCTTTCCCTAGCTTTCTTTTGCTTGAGGCAGTCAGAACTAAGACAGATTATTTTAAGACCCACATTTTTTCCTAGGTATGTAGCAGATCCTTGGTGTGACCAAAACAAGTCTTTCACCTCTCTGCTTCCATCTCATACACTTAGGAGAGGACGTCAGGCAAGGACAGTCCCTCCATCACAACTCTTCATGTTCAGCATAACCATGACCACATTAAAAGACACAAATAATAATATTTCTGTGTAAGATTTTAAATTCAAACATTATTTTGTTTGCAAAACAGTAAGCAAATTTGTTCTCTAACAACACTGTAAACCTTTTAAATCACATGTATGTAGCAAAACAAACCTCTACATTGCTAGGGCAGAATAAAATATTTTAGTGCCAGCTCTGGTCCATTAGATTTTAATTGGCTCCAGCTGGCAGTCCCATAAACTATAACATTTTTTACCTGCAGCTGAGCAGCTGTCCACACAAAGTGAAGAAAAAAATTTCTTACCCAGGAAAAAGAAGAAAATATGTTGCCTGTAACTTCTTCCTTACAGTCTACAAATACAGAAATAAGTATAGCCAGTGTACCTGATTAAACAGCTCCTTCAGAGTTCCTTTTTATCCAAAATCTAAATAACCTCAAAACCTTAAATTCTGCAATGTATTTACACAAAGAGAATCGGCTATTCAAACACAATTCTTCAAGCAATCTGTAAAACACTATACAAGTGAGAGAGTTAAATTTAACTCAGAAACTTAATATGAAACAGAAATAATCAGGGTTTTTCCAGCTCTCAGCCTCTGCTTTACCTGCCTGGCTAGATGCACTATGGGGCAGAGCACCTCACTGCTTCTTGGGGGCAAACTCAACAGGCATTACAGCTCAGACTGGAGAATTCATTGAAGCTTTCCCACTCAGGTAAAAAGGACTTAGTCACAGAAACTATGAATTTAATTAGTTATGCCACTACAACAATGAAGTACAATTTTAGTGAAGTACAGACAACTGTCCACATATTGCATATGTATGTGTAGATAGAGATACAGATGCCAATTAAAAACAGCTCACAAAAATTATAGCAGCTTCATTGAATTCTTATCTCATTGTAGTAAATCCGTAGTAACTAGCAAACCAAAGAGAGATTCCAGGTTTTTCACTAACAAAGAATAACCAAGATGACAACTCAGTCTGCTAGATTCCAACTGTACTATTTCCTTTTCCTTCCTTTACTTCCCTTTGAGAATTAATGAGGAGGGGAAAAAAACCAACAGAATTTCAGTCTGAGCTGCAAATCTAGTGTTTTCAGCTAAAGAGTCTCACCTGTATTACTGCTAACAGTGTTAGTAACAAACATGGTACAGTCTCCTGCAATCCATCCCAGAGAGGAGAGGGTGGGAGCTGGGCAAACCTTTCAGAAGCACCACAGCATTCCCCAGGGCCACTGCTGAGCCCCCTCTCCACCACAGCAGTACAAGAACAATCCTGCTGAGGTCTGCGGGCACTGCCAAATTACCAGCACACAAAGAGCTGCAAAACTCCCCCTTTGCCAGCCGATATGTGCAACACCTGTAAGAGGAATGTCACCAGCTCCCCTTTAAAATCTTGAAACTCAAATGGGTGTTGTGTTATCTCCCTGCTGAGCACACAAGCCCCACCCTCCTGCCTCCCCTGCCCCAGCTCTTCTCCAGATGCCACAAAGGTCTGTTGAACCAGGAAAGCCACACGGACACATGAACACCTGCGGGGCTGTGCAGGCCTTCAGAGCTTGAAGCCTTAAAGATTTTCCCTGCTCGGGGAGCACCCAGGAGGATGTGAGGCTCGGCTTCCCACCCTGCTCAGAAATGAGCAGCCTCACACTCTGGCATCCCTCCTCCCTACACACGTGCCAGCAATAAAGCAAACAGTCAGAGCTATTTAAAAAATTACTCTAATGATGTAAATTAGACAAACATTAATAAACTCAGCAGGTTATTTCCCTACTGGAAAAACCACCATAGATCAGAACAGCTCTCACGTTAGTGATTCATATTGTTATACAAGGCCTGTGTCTGAAAATAAAAGTTCCACATGAGACTTGCATTGAAAACACCTTACCCGTCAGGATCGCCTTTATTATTTCTGAAGTACAAAGAGGCCAATAAAAGAGCTGTATTAAAACAGGGCCCCTGTTACCAGAGTGCTGTGATTAAATGTTTGACTTACAGTTTGCTTTATTAAGGGCCTTCAACACCATCAGCTTTCCAGCTTTCTGAACTTTGAGTCATTTTTTAACATTAGGGCTGACCCAAACCTGCTCATGTACTATAAGCCTGGAAACTGTACATAATGCAATCCTGCAGGTTATATTTTATCCTACTGTAAATTGTTAGCTGCCTGATTATATAAGGGTTAATTTACCATTAGGGGGATCTCTTAAAGCCAGACAACAGAGAGACTGAAGAATCACAGGTTTTGCTCTTGAGAAAGGTTTATGCCAGACAGTTACTTCTCATTCCAAAAGAAACACATAATCTTAGAATTTAATCAAAGAATTCTCAAATTCCTATATATTTTTGGTTAATGATGTAATTTCTATATGTGAAATAATACATGATTCTCAAAAGAAGAACACTAAGGAACTACAGACTAACAGCCAAAAGACACCAAAGTTAAAGTACTTTCTCCCTACCTCCATACTGGAGAAAAACTCAAGCATGAAGAGAAGCTCCTCAAACACCTGTAACAGAATCCACATCAATGGGACTATCAGCACGTCAGTGGTGGGTGAGGCTCCCAAGCACCTACCAGCAGTGGTCTACCCTTCCAAGGCTTTCTTCCAATATACTGGCACAGCCAATCCTGACTTTGGGGTTTTGATGACCATTTTAGCACTTAAGATCTCTCTTTCCCAACACTATCTTCTGCAATATCTTATTATAAATTATTAACTCTATGCTAGAAACAAAAAAATATGGAAGCAGACCAAACTACCACTCCAAATACTGCTTTTAAATTTGATGTCAGCAACCAGCACACAATGCTGACTGCCCTAGATGGTCTTACTTCTCAGGGTAACTTTAGACTGCTACAATGAGATCTTTACTGACTTGGTAAAAGCATTTTTGCCTCCTGCTTCCTTCACATGTAGACAACTCTATTCAGATATTTAAATTCAAAAGCAGAATCTTACCCTAAGGTCTGGAGGTATGATGCAGGCTCAGGTTTTACTGAATGCATTGTCACCCAAATTTTTCCACCCCAAAGAGAGTAGTGCCTTCATGAGGAGTGTGGGGAACTTTGCACCAGAGAAAGATTTTACAGTAGATCGCTTTGTTAAGTCACAAATGAAAATAGTGTGTTCTGTTCCTTCTGCCTGCAACTTGTAAGGAAAAAAAAAAAGTTTTAGTTAGGTAGCTTAGCCATTGCTCCTCACATACAGTTTAGCTGTTCTGTTCCACTGTAGACTGTGAGGCCACAAAGGATTTAAGCATGTCATTTAATCATTCTCCAAAAGACAAGCTGAACAATGTCACATCTTTATCATTGCATATGGCATCACTTACCCTGATAGCTGTAAAAGCAAGAATCACTGTTAGGCATTTAATCCTGTCAGACAGGGATATTAACCTGCTATTTTAGAAGCCATTGCCATCTGATCTGTAGTACTGACAATGATGGCTTCCCAAGGAACAATTCCTTCTGCCAAACTATTGAACAGTACAAATAGCCCTGATGGAAATGGAACTCCAGAGCTGGTCAAGAACACTTTTGGTGCAAATGGAATTTATTTCAGTAAAGATAGTGTGGGAGGAAAAACAGGCTCTTTAAAACATTCATTAACTTCCTGTAGTACATAACAAGTTCATCTCCTTCCCTCATTTGTAAGCACACACACATACATTATTCACTTATCTGTGCCTACAAGGATAAAATCAAAGAATGACCTCATGCCACAGTTAATGTCCTAGCAAGGATCTCAATCCCAAAGTACATTTCAGGGGGAGAAGGTGAATAAACTGAGGATTTTAAGCCACAGATTAGACATTTGCTTGAATAGTACTGAGCTGAGACTAAGCACAACTGCAGGAAGCAACTGGACTCTAGATTCTGAGCAGAATACAGCCCAACCAGCTGGACTCAGCTGACAATGACCCTTCAGACATGAGATGTTTCATTCATATTTCACACAATGGCTACATGAGTAATGAACAGATGGGCTTGCTATTTGCACCACTTAGTGGAGCATGAAATGATGCACTGACAGGTAGGAGAGAGAAGAATTCGAAGCAGGTGTTGTAGTAACACTATGACAGCATACAGTATGTCAAAATGCAGGGTGCAAAATACTTAACTTAAATGTATTTGGAAGCTCCAAAATTAGAAGTATTATTTAGTAGCTAAAGCTTTTAAATGATTTTTCAAGCTCAAAGGGCAAAAACTAAAATAAGCTAGGACATTTTGGAGTGAACTCTGTAACTAATCCATTCAGGCCTGTATGTCCTTCTGTACTAATGGAAGAGAGACAAGGATCATTTATATATTTGTGCCCACCAAGCCTGACTGCTGCAGTGCACAGTGCATGGGACTGAGAGCTGGAGAGGTCTGACAGACTCCAGCTGATGGAACAGGCAGCTGCCCAATTAGTAATGGCTTTGCTTTGCTGTCTCTCAGACACGTTGGTGCTCTGGACACTCTACTTGCTGATAAGAGTAAAGTTTAAAAAAAAAACAACCAAACTAAAACCACCAAACAACCACCAGAGTTGTCATCTTCAAATCTATCCTACTCTTTGACTCTCCACTGGAAACTCCAGGATTGGGTTTCTGACATTGTATGGTGGTTTCTGGGACTGGAAGTTGACTTGCCTTGTAAAGCTAACATAAAGAAAACCAAAAGCACTATTTAAAACCATGCCAGTTTATTTTGGATTTAAGTAAAATCATGCCGAATCTCTCTCAGAAACCAAAAAACCCCAACTTCAAGTTACATTTTGTATTCTTTTTAAGTCTCATGAACGACTTTTTAAAAAGAATTCATTCATTTAGGACTGAAAGTTTTTAATATTTTAACAAAGAATGCATACCAGATTTCATTTCTTCCTAAAACATTTAATAAAATATTAACATTTAATTAAGTATTACTAGCAATTACAAATTAAATTATTTTTTGTGTTACACTAAAAACAGTGCAGTTTTTTCTGCAACTATCACAATGTCAGTGAAATAAATAATAGCTTCTCTTCCATGAGGAATTCTGTCTCTGTGTGAGAAGCTTTGCTTGGGAGCAGTACACCTCCTCATATGTCATTTGTCCTTAGGGTTTTATTACTTAAGTCCTTGAGATTTTTCTCATAATTTTGGACAAACACATTGTTAAAGACAATATGTTGGGATTGACACACCTTCTATTTCCACTGCATGAATGAATAGCAGCTCCAAAGCTCAACAGCCATGCAAAGCTACCGTCAGTGAGACAGAGCTTGGATCTCATGTTCCTGTTGCTTCCAAACTTTATGGTACAATAAAAGAGAGCAGCTGTTAACTTGGAAAGATGAGATGTAATTAATGAGAGCTATAGGCTGCTGGGGTGGAACACACATATTTCCATGGAATCTGTGCACAATCCTGACTGAGCCCAGCCACTGGGGTGTGGGCTTTGTGTCTTCTCCCAAAGAGGGAATCCTCAGGACCGCCCTGCAGCTCCAGCTCACGGCCTCTGCACTGACTGAGGAAAGAGACTGCCATCTACTGAGGCAACCCATCTATTGGCAAAGAGGGAGTTAATGCAATGAAGAGGGGATTCATGGTTAAGGCAAGGAGTTTAGAGAATTCCCACAGACATCAGCTGTTTACACTAACAAAGACTTAACAGGGAACAATAATTTCAAGTAAATCGTTTTCTTTTCTTCCTTTTCTCCCCAGCTACTTTCCCTTAGTCAACAAACTGATTTTCTAATGGGAATTATTCATTCCATGTATACTTTTGCAACATCTAACCCCTGTAATCCTTTTGCTCTGAAGGACAGAGATTTCTGTGCCTGCTGTTTTGTTGCGCTGAAGAAGCAAGGCAAAAAGGTGGAGTATCAGAAAAAGAAAACAGAAAAGGAGAGTGGAGTGTTTCAAGAAGGAAGGCTTTTGAGTGCTCACAGAGTTCACCAAAACATTTATATGAAACAGTCAGTGGAAAAGATCAAAGAAAAAGCAGTAAACCATATAGTGAAAAAAAGAACATTGCCACAAACAGCTCAGCCCCCCTGACAGAGAAGTGTGCCCCTACCATTAGGATAGAGCTTAATAAGCCTGAGCACTTGAAAAGCATCTCAAAGCAAAGATCTCAGAGCAATTGCAAATATTGAGGTTCCTTCTTGCACCAGGTGCTCTTCATGATCAGCTATTAATATCCATCAGAGCCAACAATGTTTAGGATCTTGCAGGACCCAACCCTAATTGATTGAAAGCCTCAAAACAATGCAGTAATGTATGATCAGCTTTCTCTAATTTAACCAGAAAAAAAACCAAAACAAAACAAAAACGTAAGGAATAAAAGATTTCAGAAGATACTGCATGCTTCTATGTTCCACTAAGTTCCACTAATTTTCCTGGAAACCCAGAGAGTTCCTACAGCAAACATAAAGCTGAAACATTTAGTCATGAACATCTGTATGAATATACAGTTAATTACAGAAATAGCAACTGCTGGGAATGTTGGGTGTCCAGAATGAAAAGCAGACTTGTGGGTTTACATTAAGAAACTAGGTGGCTTATATAAACACCTGGTTGTAGAAAAATAAACTCAAAATTTTGTCCATGTGATTTTTCAAAAGTCATCCAGCAAGCTGATCTCAAAGCTGGGATGAGAATATATGAATTTTTATCTCTAACCAAAAATCCCATCCCATTCTTCTCACAATGGAAAGTGAGACAAAGCAAGAGGGTAATTATTTTATCCTACGATAACTCAATTCCACTTAGCTAACTCTGCCCTGATAGAAATAAAACTTTTCCGCTTTACATCTTCCCAGGGCTGTTACAACAAGCATTACCACAGAGTTTCAGCTGACTGCACCTGTTCTAGACAACGTCACTTCCCAACTGTGCAGAGATTTGGAAATGGTTATTAAACACTCATCAAAGAATAAAACCAAAATTGAATCTAAATGGGCTGTGCTACACTCCATAGAAGAGAGACAGCTGGCAGAGCTGCATTGCACAGAGGCCTCCTGTCAGGCTCCACAAGGAATGTCACCCAGCTTCACTGGTGGCATATCAGCTGTAGTGGCAGATTCCCACAATCCAGGTCATCTGCTCAAATCGATTCTCCATACATAGCATGAGATGTCTTCCTTGGTTTCTTTATAACAGCCTGCTGAATATGGCTGTACTGAGAAGCATCTGAGAAAAATTTAAGCCAGTTGGTTTGTTAAAAAAGTACCAATATTACTGTTCATTTTTTTTATCTTATGTACATTCAAGTAGGACCACTCATTTTCACACATCATTCAAGATGCCTCAGAAATGCCTGAAATAACTTCCTATACTATAAACCTAGGAATAAACAATTAGGCTCATGGGAAAGTCAATATTTGCTTATTACAGGCAACATTTTCATTTGTTTCAATTGTCTCTTGCAGACACAGAGATGCCAGTTCTCTCATCTCTCAAGGAGGTCCTGCCATTGGCTAGGTGCTTTTAAGAGCCATCTAGGAAGTAGGTACAAACATAATGGATCCCACTCCCACTAGCAAATTGCCTTACAGGCAAGTTTGAGAAGGCTCCAATCCGGCTTTACTTGATTACAAAGCCATTACCATTTTTGTCTTGCTACAGTCATGCATATTTCCAGCCATTTCAAGCAGTGTCTTGCATGATTTGGAGCTAAAGACTCTTAAAGGGATGTGAGGACATTTTTATGCTCAACTACTATACATTGTTGGTAAATAACTGATTTCTTCAGTATCCAAACTATTGAGCTACAAGTGGAGAGGGTGAGGGAGGAAACCTCAGGGGAACAGGTCTGATCTCATTTCTTATCAACGGTTCACTGCTGCCAAATGCAGCCATCAGAGAAAATCCAGCAAACCTCAAACACTTCAAAATGGAAAGACTGAACAACCCCCAGAGAAAAGCTAATGGGATACAGAGCTTTTCACCTCCAGGTCACAAGCTCAAATCTGGCTCCTCTCAGAAGCAACAAGACTACCAGGCTGCTCCTCAGCTGGGTGGAAGGATGCTCTTCAAACGGCCGAGACCTCACTGCTAGTCAGCGAGTTTTGAGAGGTAATCCATTGCACACTAGTCCTGCTCTGAGCACAGGCTGTAACTTCTGCATGCAGAATGTCTTACCATCACAGCCACAGCATATTAGTGTTGAGGATGACGTAGAAATACGCTGCCCAGGATGCTTATTTAAATTTCAACACTTTCATCTTCTGTCATGGTTGATAGTTCCCAATCCAGTGTTATGTACTAAGCTCTTTTATTCAAGATGTTTTTCTTACTGTTTCTGCTTCATATAAATGGCCTGACAAACTCGTATCAAGCCTCAGAGGGAAGGCAATGGGAAAGAATGCAAATAAAACAGTAGCTCAACTTTTAGGCTACAAAATAGTGTTTCTTTCATATAGTAATACTGTGGAACTGCCTCCCACACACTATTATAGATGTCACATATATAAATGGATTACAGAAATTAGAGAAATGAGTAAGAGTCATAAGATCTGATTTAATGGGCACTAGAACAGGACTACCGAGACTTGGAACATGTACTAATTCCAGCTGAAGTCAAAATTAACATCTGCACTTGCTGTAATGGCACATGGACAGATCCTTTAGTTAGAATTTAGTGAAGCCAGTGGGAAAAAAAAGTACTAAATCCACTTCCAAATATCCAGACACATATTTAGAATCATAAAATATAAGGGAAAGGATTTCTGGAGGTCATAAGATCCAATGCCCTGATGAAAGCAGGGTCAACTTCCAAGTCAGAGCAGGCTGTTGTGGATTGCACCAAGTGAAAGAGTGAGGAGCCCACAACATGTCTGTACAACTGTTGTAGTGCTTAACTACCAATGGCTTTCATGGTGAAAAAGTTTTTACTAATATCTAATGATAGTTTTATGTTCTTTATAGAACATAAGCAAAGAATCAAGAATTTTCCTGAACTGCTGCTAGTCCCACCTCAATAGGAAAGAGAGTTTCCGATCACATCTGATGACATATTGTATCTTCTCCATTTTTTATCTCCTCTTTAACAGGAAAAAATGCAGCAGAAAAAAGGAAAAAAAAAAGGAAAAAAAAAGGAAAAAAATCTGCTTTTTTTGATATCTCAGAATCCATGACACTAATTGCTATGATTGTCTCCAACACCAGAAAGGAAAGTCTGTGTCAGCAGTCAACAATCCCAGCATCAGACTTACAGATGGTGAGGCTGTCTGTGGGTATCCTATTCTCTAAGGCATTATATATACATATAAAATCCCACTAATATCTAGTCTCTGACTTTTTTTGGAAATTTTGATTCTGCAGTTCCCTTCCTGTTCTTCAAAAAAGTCAAAAAAATTATGCCTGAGGAAGTTATTTCCATAATGGCAGAATGTTTTTGGTTACAACACAGTTTGCTGCAGGTGATTTTATCAAACATAAAATCTCTGCTATATTAACTTCATCAGAGTAGTCCCTTGGGATTCTTTACTGAAGTGTATTCTTATGATAAAACTCAATTTTAAAAATAAAAATGACCAGAGCTATTTTTAGCCCTCTGTTCTAAGCAACATAAGATGCTGCTAGAACTACGCCTCCAATATCCTCAGGAATTTGCTACTTAGCAGTAATTGCCAGCAGAGCAGAAACAAGACAAAATATAATTTTCACAAAGCACTTGATAGAATAAAAAGTGGCATTATTTTCCTTGAACTAGAATCTGTTACAGCATTAATGATTTAGACATTCAAAAGCTTTCAACTAACATTCAGATAAGACAGTGGAACATAATGTCAATATTTATGAATATACAAATACATTAATACAATAGCAACAAGAATTCTCTTTTACTAATTGACTTCTTTTCCATAAAGACAGCATGAACTGCAGCTCTCCTTGACTCTTCTCTGACACTAAGATAGATGTATTCTCATAAATTCAATGTTACTGAGGGGAGAGGAGGGAATATTTGGGGGAAAAAAGGAGTGAACAAAACCTGCCCAGAAATTGTTGAATTTCTGATGAAAGTTTATTTTTTCCAAAATAACTGGTGATTTCACATGCCTAATTTCACAAGGAATACTGAAAGGACTTGACTTTCAGTAAGTGATGAGGATGCGCTCCATCAGAACTGGATGTTTTTATGAAGCAACAACACAGACATAGAAAGTCATTAGTGATTTTTCAAAGGGTAAATTTGTTCCTAGAACACATGCCCAGGAGACTAAGCAACCAATAGAATCACAAAATCATAAAATAGTTTGGGCTGGAAGGGACCTTCAAGATCACCTATTTCCAACTCCCCTGCCATGGGCAGGGGCACCTTCCAGTACACAGCAGGTTGCTCCAAGCCCCATCCAGCCTGGCCCTGAACGCTGTCAGGGACGTGGCATCAACAATTTCTCTGACCAGCCTGCTCCAGTGTCTCATCACACTCACTGTAAAGAATTTCCTCCTAATATCTAACCTAAACCTGCCCTCTTTCAGTTAAAAGCCATTTCCCCTTGTCCTGTCACTTCACGCCCATGTCAAAAGTCCTTCTATACCTCTCTTGTAGCCCACTTTAGGTACGGGAAGGTCTTCCTGGAGCCTTCTGTTCTCTAGAGAGAAGAGGTTGTTCTCTGAACAACCCCAACACTCTCAGCTTTTCTTCATAGCTGAGATGCTCCAGCCTTCTTGTGGGCTCCTCTGGACTTGCTCCAGCAGGTCCATGTCCTTCCTGTGCTGGGAGCCCAGAGCTGATGCAGCACTGCAGGTGGGTCTCAGGAGAGCAGAGCAGAGGGGCAGAATCCCCTCCCTCGCCCTGCTGCTCCCACTGCTTTGGGTGCAGCCCAGGGCAATTTTGGCTTTCTGGGCTGTGAGTGCACATTGCCAGCTCATGTTGAGGATCTCATAAACCAACACAATAATATTACACTCATGTAGGACAGGACTTGAATGCAATACATTAGCCAGTAGCGGCTGATGACAGAAGTCAGTGAGACAGCACATAATTACCCAAGGTGGAATTTTGCCCAGATACTCAAGTTAACAACCTAGAACATACATACCACGGATCTTTAATTACCACCAGTGTTCATGACCTCGGTTTTATGCATCATCTGAAGTGTGCCCTGGGAAATAAGCAAAGTTGCCAGTATACATAACTGAGTGAAAAACAGCAAAGATTTTGGTGACTTGTAGGAAGAAAGGCAAAGCACTGGTTAGAACTGCAAAGATCTCCCTAGGAAGGTAATAGGGATACAAAACCTGATTTTTGTCACAAATTACTTTCAGCTAGCAAGATCTTTTGGAGGGAAAAAAAAAAAAACCAACAAAAACATGGCCTTTTCTTTCATCAGTCAAAGCAAGTTTGATGATGGTGCCTCTTGATTTAATGTTGCTCTACCCAGGTATAAAAGGGAGTTTCAAAGCTACTCTACTATTTAAAGAAACTCTTACTGCCTTAAATCTTTTAGAGAATACACTGATTGCATTACCAAGAGACCAGAAGCACTGGTTTTTAAAGAATTTCTGTTGTTACCATCTTCACCTGACTGTGATTTTCTATTTTTCATTTTCCTCTGTATTGTGATACTTAGGAACAGTGAATTGTTAGATGCACTCACATTGTTGAAAAAGGTTTTATTTCTTCATGTCCCTTGAAAAACATGTTGAGGCACCCTTTAACATGAGTTAAATTGGTTTATGCAAAATAGTGGTTAGAAAATAGCTCTACCAGAGACTATGAAAAGCAGACAAAACTAAGTTTTCCTTTAGCATCTACTGTAATTCATCAGTGAGCTGGCTACTTTTTTAATTGGACAGGACTTTCTTTGTCACTGCCTGTCTCTTAAAACTATCCACTGCAACAGTACATACATAGCACTGAATTTATTCTCACGTGAGAGCTGGGGAACAACTGGCAGGAAAAAAAAATCAATGGCTTTAAACTGGTTTAAAACACTTTGTTTTGTTTCCAATTTTTTTTTAATTCATTCTAACTAGGAAATTGGAAGAATCATTATTATTCATTCAGATTTACTCCTAAGACCTAGAGAGGTTGTTGGCCACAAGACCATCCATTTTATGTATGCTAGAGTTAAGAAGGTAGCAAATCAAGCACCAGTAGAACCACAGATGCCTGTGTCAGAGCCTGAGCCCCTTCTCTGACACTTTGCTGAATTACACAGACTGCAAGGTAAAATGATGTGTTCATTTCCTTACCTTTTCCTTGTTAATGCGCCATTCTCCAGCCATTTTTCTCAGTATATTTTGGCTACAGCACAGATGACCCATTGTAATTTGCCTGCAAAGTCTCACTCGGAAGGTCTCAGATGTTTGGTTTTACTCAAAAATGTGACTGCGTAAAGATTTCACATTTTTATTGCTATTTTTCTTTACTGCTCCTGTAGAGTCTCAGGGAAATCTGTTCAGGGGAATACATGAGCAGGGCATGCTGCTTTCTGCCCCTCCTCGTCCTGCAAATCTAACTCAGTGAACAGAGGAGGAACTGGATTTTATTCTGGCTCACACTTTGTCAGCAGGACCATTAATGAAGTTCCAGCATTTTCACCTGCACCACCACATTAACAGAAACTTGTTTAACACTGCAGTAGCGAAGAACAAAAGTGCAGTAGGAACCCACACTGCTCCTCTGGCACTCACTTTATCCTCCAGTTCTCTTAAAAGGAAGGATTAAATCCACAGCTGAAACAAACATCTCTCTTGGAAAAAAACCCCAAACTCACAATCCAAAAAAACCCTCAACATACAGAATCCCTCTTTACTGTCTGTGTTAAATCCAGCTTTTCAATAGCATTACTCTGCAGTAAAATCAAATAGGATACCCAAATCACAGTAATTCCTCAAAAATGGCAATTCGTTTTTTGTTAGTTGTTTATGATTTGTGTTACTATACAGAAATACATTGTTAAATACGAAGTGGACAGGTTTAACAGTTTCTGGTTTTGCAAACAATAAATCACATGGTGGCAAATACTCTGACCATCTTCAGGCAAAAGACATTTTAGCAGGGTCTTGGGGTTTTGGGGGTTTATCAGGTCTTTGGTTATGGTTCTTGATGGGGTTTTTTCACCCTATTGCGAACCATGGTATCGGTATCAGAGCAATTTTTTTATTTCAAAAAAACCAGGTCAAACTTGTTTTTAATTAAGATGCCAGAATACTACTAATGTTCAAGAAGATATTTGGGATTTTTAAAATTAATTCAGACCTATTAGCAAATAGATTGACAAAGTTCTCTTATGTATGGGCAAAAGGACAGGAAAAAAACCCTGAGAACTGTAAAGTGAAGTCACCTATGAGCAAATGAGTTTAAGTGCTTGTATAGGCAATTAGAGATCAAGTAAGCAACCAATAGCAACTGAATTAGTACCATAATTCTGATACCCTCTTTGGATTTTAGGCACTTATTAGAAGCTTAGAGTTTTTGTGAGCATTTTTCCTATAATAAGCCCTAACATCTGCAAGCGGTGTTCAAAATCCTATTCATTACCAATGCCAAGAATATGAAAGGACATTACCCAGCACACACAGGCAGGAGCCAATTCATCTAAACTCAGCATGAAAATGCGCTGTTACTATTCAAACCAGAGGGCACAACATGCAATGAGGCACTGGCTGGCCTTTGTTGCTGAAGAGTTGATCAAAATATCAAGTAATACACATCCTGATTTAAAAGAAAGGGGGGGAAAAAGACAGTAAACTGAATTTTAAGATGAAAAAAAAATAAGCTTTCTTAAAGACTAGCAACTGAACTAAAACTTCAATCATTTTCCTGATTTAGGATTACTAATACACCATTGCAAAAGAAGAAGAGCAGATAACAAGCTAGTGCAGCCAGTCAAATCACTGACATCTCACTGGAGATATCTGTGAGCAATCAGGGCACAGTTAAGGGATGAGCCTCACGAACACACACTCACAGGAAGTCACCATGGCTCAGCTGATTTACTGGTTAACAACACCTGTGGTGAGTTTGAGTCCTCTGAAGAACTACGGTGCAAAGAAAAATGAGACTCAATCCCCAGAAAGTCCAAATCCAAAAAGTCATTGGTTAGATACCAGCAAAAGAACATGAAATAGCTACGGCAGTACCTGTCCTTCCCTTGCCTTGATGCAGGACTCATGGACAGACATTAACAAAGCAAATTATGGCCTGGGGAAAGAAGTCAATTTTAAGTAAGTCCATGGATGACAAAGTCTCCAGAAGATAAAAGCCTACAGAAGGTAATTCAGAATCACAACCTGTTTCTTTTTTGAAAGAAGTGAACAAGTGTGAAACCTGGTTTCTCAGCATCAAGTTAGCTCAAGAATACTGACTTGAATCTTGAATACTGACTGCTGTCTAACCACAGGGCCACAGACATTCAGAGAGATCTCACAGCAAGAGAAAGTCCTCAGACAGATGCCAGAACAACTGAAACAGAAAAGAGTGAAAAAATCTTCAACAGCTGAAGATTATTTTCAGCCTTAATTGACCAGAACATTGTGTGTGATCTGCAATTTTGTCCTGATGTAGGATGTATCATGTAGGGAAGCTCCAATCCCAGCTCTGCTCTCGGATTCACCGGACACCACAGTCCCTTGCTCTGAGGTTACTCAAAGTTAATCTTTGCAACTGGCCCAGTAGCTACAGCACATCACCCAAGCCCCCTGCAATTCAGATAATTCACCTATGCTGTACTTAATCAAAATATATCTTGTATTTAAACTGTAATCTAAAGCACTGTTACTTCCTAAGATGTAGGATGATAATCATATCATTTACATTTACATCACACATACGTCATACATGCTCCTCTCATTGTGCTTTCATTAGGTAATCCTGCTACAAATCTACAGTGTGGCTGGGCAGTGTTTTGAACCTCTCCTTTTATTATTTCATTCATCCTGTAATAGCCTTTTACCCTGAAGTTTGCTGGAGATTTTTTCTTTTTTTTTTTCCCCCATTTTTCTGTTCCTCATTACTTGGCAGCCCAAGGGAAGCAGGGTTTGGATTAACTTTCAGGGACTCCATGGAGGAAGTCCAAAATATTAAAACTCATCCAGCCCAATACCTATTTCATTTAATGTTCACTAGAATATTTATTGGTCAAGGCACTTTGTTAAATGTGAGACTATATGCAAGGGCACTTTATCTAAAAAATAAATCTGATCAGGATAAGGACATGAGTTTGGATGTACACTATACTTATAGGGAGTGGTTTTCATAACATGAACATATTTGTCTTCTACAAGCAATTACTTCAATGGCCAAAGAATACAGAGAAGTAAAGAGAGCACTAAAACAGCGAATCAGAACTTGTTTTGTAATTCATTATCAAAAATTCACTTGAAAAATAAAAGAACAAACAAAGGAAAGAGGTCAGGGTAGGGTAACCTAGCTGCACTGGAGAAAAATGTGCATGTTAAGTGCAGTGTTAATCAATGAAGCTTAGCAAATTTTAAAGACAAATGTTAACAGATACTTCTTCATAAAGCAATCAAAACATGTTTTTGCAGCACCCTCTTCCCTTGACTTTACTCTCTCTTTGTTCCTTTCAGAGAGGTCTATGGAAAATGATTAGGTATAAACAAGGGATTACTTTCCTCTGTTATTGCTCATTCCCCATTTGCTCTGTTTTGACAGCACAGCCCATTATTAGAGCAATAACACAAATACAGTTCTGCTTGCTCCACAGTACACAGCAGTCACAGGTACTTTTACTTACTGAAATGCAAGTAGAAAGGGATGATCAGCAAGCCAGGTCGTTTCCAGATTCTATTTGATTCTGAAAAGCCAGAAGAGGGTATGGAGACAACATATCTTTTTATGTTCTGCTCTGCCCCCTTTTACAGTGGGTTGGGTCAGATCAGCATCACTCACTGTGCCAAGCCCCAGGGGCAGGAAAGAAAGGAAAGGGTCATGGCACTGCTCTCCTTTCTGTGGACCCACACACAGGGAATGCAACAACCATGTGCCCATTCTTGGAAGCAGTCTGGCTGTTAATGCTGCCTTTGAAATTTTCTAACTTCACATTAAGCTCCAGCTGAGCTGTAATGCTACTGCTAAGTCCTAGGAATTCAGAAAATGACTACATTTTCATAAATCATGTCAAGTTCTCAAATTATCCCTCCTGCACACAGTCCAGTCTCGAAAACAATAATCACTTTCCTTTCCTAGGTTGGGTACAGTTTGTGACAGCTACATAAATCTGTAAGATGTCCACATTGCACCAGATTTGCACCACAAGAAATGAGAGCAGAATCCAGCCCTACAGTTTCACTCTTTGAAGTGTTTTCTGGTGTGTCTCAATTTGCTGAACTGCTTTTGATTTTGGATTGCCAGTGCCACAAAGACACAGACAAACCAAAAAGAATATTTAGCAAAATTTAAATCATAGCAAAATTTCTAAATCTATGTGGGCTTTCATATCACCTTCTTTTCCTTTCATCCTTATTTGATAAACAATGTCTACATTTAGGACACAGACTGTATGGTCTAAAAATGCAAGTGAATAATTCTACTGATAATAAAAACTATTTTAACACAAGCAAGGTGAACAGCATTTGGCTGGGAGTCCCTAGTGGAGGAATAGGCTGAAGGCAAAGAAAACCAAAAGGAGAAACAGAACTCCCCAAGGCTCAGTGTTGCTATGTCAGCATCAATGTGGGCACTGCTCTGTTTTATTTTACAGAGAGATGTGAACTTTAGCTACATTAGAAGCTAGCTCTATCTACAGCTGTTCTTTGACATCTGAGGCCAGATGGTTCCCAAAAAAGGCTTATTCAAGACATTGCAATCCTTACCAAAATGGAAGCTGGCAATGCTAATAGTAGGATAATGTGAGAGAAAGTGCAGTGAGAAATGGTAAAGAAAAGCAAAGGTGATAAAAATCAGTCCTCTGCTCCACCTCTTTGACGTATGGCTGTTGCTTATCCATCACAGGTTCTGTTCTAACACATTCCTATACTGTAATTCCTATTTTTTAATCACTTGGGTTGTGAAGGCCCAACTTAATTGTTCCTCTACAATAAGTACCATTTTGTCTGATTATCACTGATGTTCTGACAACAAGAAAGAAAAAGGCATTAACTCCTGACAGCACTGCGCTTACAGAGTTGGCCTCAATATTTTTCTGCTTCTCTCTTGTCCTCTCCATTTCAATTTTGGTCACTTGCATATTCAGCAACACACTTTACAAAGTGTCATATCCCCCACTGCTTCCTAACCAAGCTTTGAGAGTGTTCATTGCTAATCCAACAAGTCCATAGCACAAGGTCAAGCATAATTATCTTCTCCACTTTTCCCCCACTCCCTCAAGGCAACAATAGCTTCAGGGAATTAAATACAGGATCAAAAATGAGAACTCTGCTCCTATTAATTGACCTGCATTTTCAGAAGCATTACAGGGGGAATGTCAGGGCCTCAGGTGGAGCAAAATAAAGATATTAGCACCTGCTGTCACATGTGAGGATCCTTACTCCATTCATACTGTTTGGCGCTCACACAAATTGCCCAGATAGCATTTCTCTAGTTTTGCAGCAGATGCTGTGAGAAGTTTAGACTACCAGATGCAAAGTTATGCCTAGGTGAGCTTTCATTTAACATGAATTTTTCAGTCCAACATTGTTCCAAATACTCTATTTCATCTTTCTACACATATGTGCAATTCCTTGTCTTCCTTGCACATCTTTCTCCTTACACAGAAAATTACAAGTCATCTAAAGTTCACTGAGTACCTTAAAGAAGGCAGAAAGACAAAGCCAATATTCACATGGTTTAAATAAAGAGAAAATTACAGGAGAAACACGGAGAGAAGAAGTAGGAAGAAATTAAGCAAAGGTCGGATTTTCAAGATTATGAGTTTCCTTGTTTGCTCCAGAAGCAAGTCATGTTCTGCCAGAAGCATGCTATAATCTATTTTACAGTGCTAGGATTAGAATTTATAGAGTAGCAGCATGTATTAAAGACAGCAAGTCATTCTTTTTATTAAAAATTAAGGTACACAAAAACCCCTAAAAAGACCCTGCAAGCTAAAATTCAGAAAAGCATCCTCTGTGTTATCTACCTACAGCCATGGAATGCAGTCTCTCTAGGATATCTCCTCATAGATATCAGCAAATTAGATAAATCTATTACATTTTGTCCAGATCTGCTGCTGACATATTCTGCCACAGATTGCCTTCTTCTCATCACAGAGGAGGACCATACACCCAGCATGCAAACTCAACATTTTCATGGCACCGAGCTCATTTCCACAGGGACCATCATAAAGCTCTGACACCTCATTCTTATCACTGAACTCGCTCCACTGGCTTTCATTCAAGGACACCTTCCTTAGCCTCTGCAGTAAGCCTTTACACAGCCCATGTTTCCACTGCTTGGCTCACTCCAGTATGCTTGAACACATCAGTAAGAGCAACCTCAAATAGCCTTTTGTCCATCACCTACAACTCTGACACATACAGCCCTAGAAATGCTGTCTCAGGACCAGCTCAAAAAGCTCCTCTGTCAAATCTATTTCTCTTGGAGGTTAGCAGTTAACTGTGGCCAGACACTATCTCCTTCTGCTTACCCTTAGGGACTGATTTTTGCCTAGCCAACAATGGGCCACATCATGGTTGTCATCACAACTTTCCATCCCCCTTCAGTTTTGAAGTTTTGAAATACCTTATTTTGATCAAGATCACAAGCTCCCTGAAACATAATTTCTCATTTACCACTATGTGTTTGCACAGTTCTTGGAGCACCATGGAGCAGATCTGACTAGGAGTGTCCAGTACAACTAGAGTATACATACAACCAGTTTTCAGTTTCTGTTCGTATTAAGAGTACCAGACAATATAAACACCATACGAGTCTTCTTTACAATCAACAATTGAGCATGTATTTTCTATTCTCCTCAGTTCTCATGTAACCACTCTGAATGACTGTCCATGCTGAAGACAGAATTCCTGCTGTATTGTTCTTTTCTGCTTTGGGAGGTTTGTTCCATGCAGGCTTAGGATGATGAGCACTCCTCATTCTGTTCCCTAAGTAAAAAAATGCACACCAGTGCCCTCTCTGATCTCTTGGTAGAGCCTCCACCCAGGTGTCCCCAGGAGTCAGGGAGGAAACACTCAACAGTAGAAATTCTGTTGGTAAGAGCAGACACAAAGAGTTGCTGCAGAGGGAAGGGCGCCACAGAGGGCTGGGATACAGGACGGGGAGGGAGGTTAGTGCTCTTCTCCCACCAACACTAATAAAACCTTAGCAGAACAGAAGAGATTTTTACTCTGCAGAATCATCAGACTCAACAAATATTCATTTGCAAGACAGAGAAATTGCTGGACCAAGGCTGCCACAACCTGCACAGCCGGGAGCCCAGAGAAGCATCTGCAGAGGGAAGCCTGGGCATCAGTGTTGCCATCAGCAGCTGTTTTGCACAGCTTTTACTCACAGCATGCTTTGCCTGAGATGGGCTATCTAATCCCTTCCCTCTGCAGTCCCCTGGGATACCCTGGGCACTGGTGTGGAAAGAGTTAAGATAAGGAAAGCCATCAAAGCTACAGGGGACTCTTTCAAATTGCTTCTTGTGGGGCAAAACACAAATGTTAAAATACACATTAATTTTCTTCCCCATAGCAGGAGCTTTGCAGATATTGACAACTCTCTCAGGATGAAGCTTACAGCAGCTGCATTAATTTATACTATTGAGCTATAATGCTTTTAATTTATTTTCTAATTTGCTTCACATCCCCAAATTCCCTAAACTGTTTCTGTCTGTTTAATATGAAGGTTAGGCAAGGCTCTACCAGATAAATCCACCTTAAGGCTATCAGAAACCTTTTGTGAAGCAAAAGCATACTCCTTCCAAAGAGGCCTTTCTTCTGTTCATGAAAAGACTATTAATAACACAATTATTCCTGTTGAAAGAAAAGGCCATAATTAATAGACTCAAGAGCAAAACATCCATCCTACAGGAAAACAGATTTTCTGTTCCTGGAGGCAATATTTTAAATCCAGAGTATTCCTTTGGATTTAGAAGCTGCTAAATCTAGAGAATAATGGAAAATAATAGAGACTGAAAAAATAAAGTTGCAGTTTCCATGAATAGCTCAGCACTGAAAGCAGAAAATGAGAGGCTACACTTCCTATTTCCCAGCAGTCAATTAGACTTACCTTTCACACCATGGCTTGAACTAAATGATCTGCAAATATATTTTACACATGTTATACCAGAGCTCAGCATTTTAAGTATATAGGCATATATTTTTAAGGATACAGATACTTCAGAAGTATTTCCCTTATTTGCAACCTTATTCTGTTAGCTGGTAGCTGAACAAAATATTAACAAGCTTTCTGTGCAGTGCTAGAGGAAAAAGAGCTTGGAAAAGAAGGACAAGATAAATGAAGAGCAGAAAGCAGAGTGATACCAAATTTTTTTGAAAGCTAGTGGTCTCTAAACCTTCACAGCTCTTAGCTGATCAGCATCACTCTTGTACCAGTGATAACCTACCCAATCTCAGCCGTGCTTGAGGAGAACAGTTCGAGTCTACTCCACACCTCACCACCTTATAAAACACATATTTGCTGGAATTGAGCCCTGTTTGATTTAAAGTGAACCTAATTAAATAGGATGCGTGCAGGGAGATAGAGAGACTCATTGACTGGGTAAAGAGTAGGAGCCTGAAGCTGTAGTGATAAAAGTGAAGTACCAGGGGTGTCACCCCAACCAGCTGTAAGTTCATTTCCATTCTGTAATATTTCATTGGCATGACAGCTGCTCGTCTGTCGTGCTTCTAATCAGCTGCAAATGTCTTGGGGGCTGTCGTGTGTCCATTTGTCACCCCTGGCTTCTCTCATTCACACACAGGTATGCCAGCATCTCTGCTTTTTTGCCGTGTTAATCATAGTGTGGGTTTGGTGTTTGGGTTTTGTTGCTTTTTTGTTGTTTGGTTTTGTTTTTTTTGGGGGGGGGGGCGTGTCCCTTCTCACCCCCTCCCCCCCTTGCCATGTTCCCACATACCTTTGGCACTGGAGAAAAGATCTCTGTTCCATTTTCTCCCCTACCATGATTTCCCTTTACTCTGTCCAATGTTACCCTGTGCAATGTTTTGGTTATCCCACTTCCTACCATTACTACACGCGCATACTAATACATACTGAGTATCACGGTTGAGAAGCTACTGTCCTTTTTATCTTAACTGTGTTGCTGGAGGAGATTTCTTCAGAGTAGACAATGATTCAGCATCTTTCTTTATCAAAACCATGCCAGAGTGTTCGGTGCTGCTCTGCCTGAGCCCCCACTGGGTGTAGTGGGTCACCCAACACTCACTGAATTTGAACAGTGCAAAGTCACATTACAACCATCACAACTCACTCCGAGTAAAATGCCTAAACCAGTACAAAACACTCCACTTATGCTGCAAAAATAAAGTTCCTGTTCCTGACAAGTGTGACCTTTAAGTGTTCAGTGTACAGAGCCAAAAAAGGATATTTTGCTGCCACCTTTACAATAAAAGATTTCTAGTATGTCCTATGGAGTGTCCAAACCCACAGCTTTTGGTGGTGAAACTTCTGTGTCAGTTACTGTGTCAGAAACTGCTGTGTCAGTATTGTTAATTGTACAGAGACACGTGCCCACATACAGACTTATACACAAGTATACTGAAGGATGCTGCAGCATATGATACTTTAAAGTAAATTATGTAGTTACCTATTTCATTACTATACTACAGTACTATCCCATCAAAACCAAATCAACACAGAGCACTGCATGAATAACTCTGGGATGACAGAAACTAAGAAACAATCTGAGAGTTGAGGAGGCCTTCTAACAAATTTGGCTTTGAGTGCATACTTTGTGAGAACTAGTTGTTTAATAATTATAAAGTGTTTTGCAGATAAAAACCAATAGCTGTAGATATTTTTAGCATTTTTCTACAGCAAAGAATCAGAAAACAGTGACTACTGCTGGGTCTGGTCTTGGTTTGGTTGCACCAAAAATTCATGCTTCGCTTGCAAAATCTCACATGACAACAGCTATCATTAAAATCTGCTTATTCTTTGTGTTGTTTCAGGCTTAATGCACATCCTCTGAAGTGACAGGCTAGACAGGCACCCTTCAGGGAAAAATCTGCAGAGTATTATTACATTTGGATAGCCAGGCCTAAGGTGAAAATACTCATCAGTATAAGCTTGTTAGCTTATAAATCTGCTACCATTTACGACAAAGCTAAAACAGCTCCTTAGAGGAGTTCAAAACATATACCATCAACTCAGGGGACAGCATCTGTCATAGGCAAAGGTAGGTGAAACACATTTTGCATTAATTCAGCACACAGTCCCCACAGAATTCCTTGGCAGAAGCTATCCTGCCATCGCCCCAGGGGGCAAAATGGCAAAACAAGGCTCTCAGGTTTGTCCTGTGCCCTCCATTTCACACACACAGACACATATCTGCCATTAACCTCTCCATGCACCTCAACAGCCAGTGGCTGCAACACAAATCTGCGCAGCAGAGCAGCAAACTGCAGTTAAGGAGACGCATGGTCATTGCCTATGCCTTACATCTGGCAATTCCATCCTTTGCACTTCCAAAAGCAAATCTTTAAGCCCTTTCCCCAAAGCTCCTGGCTGTCCCTGTTCTGAAGGATATCCACATTTTCCACTTGCTAGTACATGCAAGCCAAGCTTGTACAGCCCGTGAGCTCTCTTTCACAGATCTTTTCAGAATTCTCTTTTATTAGGCATCTGTGATATTTGCCACAAGGAGGAAAAGGAGGGAAAATACCCACCTATCTGTCCCTGCTAGATTAATTCCTGTAGACTTCTTCTTTCATGGACCTTAGTGAGTTTATATACATATAAATAAAGAAAGAGCCATTGTTAACCCTCTATAAAAGAATGAGTCTCTTTCATCTTTCACCCATGGATTGGCAAGACATTCTGATGTCACTAGTTTTCCCACTTCCAATATGAGTACAACTGACTGCATTGAGGTCAGAGCTTAGCTCACCTCAGCCACATTTAAGACAAGAGAGCTCCTTCAGATGGCAAAAAAAAGATAGAAAGCAGCACTCAGGAGAATGAAAAAATCTTTCATTTTGTATTCTAATTTTTGGTCATTGGAAGCTGCTTCTCTATGGTGATGCTAATTTGTTTTTTTAAAATGAGCCTCCCCCCTGGGATGAAAATCTCCTCAGAGGTCTCTGGCCTTTTGTTTCAAATTCCTTGTGAAGTCCTTGGGGTTGAAAATGCGGCTGCTTCTTAATACATTCAATTTTCCATGTGTTAGGGTCAGTAATCCAGTCCTGTGCAGAGCAGGATCTTCCAGTTGGCTCTGAGCTTCCATGACGACAGTGAGCAGGGAGATAAACATTATGGAGACACACAGAGCCCCCAACAGCAGTACCTCACAGAAACACTACCCAGCATGCCTTTCCTTCTCTTCTTTTTTCTTTAAATAAATCATCAGTGAATATGTGCCTTGTGGTTATGCTCCTATGAGAAGCCATCTGACAAACCATAATTAAAAACCATCCGAAAAATCATTCATTGCATTTTTTAACATCTGCTTATAAATCCCTTTTAGATTTTCCTACCTATTTTGGGTGCACAGTGTATGTAAAACCCGGCACACAAAGGGAGAAGCGTTCATCTCACGCCACTTTATCTTTGAAGTGCTGATAAGAGGACCTAAAAATGCTAATACACTTGGAAATTCCCCACAGAGCCATAATGAGCAGATTTCTATAAACCTCAGTATTCTGCCAGTGTCTCGGGTGAGAGTATTCTTCAGTAAAAGCAGTTTTCTTCCTCATCCATGCTGCATACCTCAGACAACAAGCAAAGTAGAAGAGCAACACTTCACAAAATCTACATTTGCTCTCCCTTTCTGCATGTGTGTATTAAGAGTTTATACGTTTAAATTCATGCAGCCCACCTTGAATTGTCCAGCTTCCATACCACTGGGCAGGGGAGTTAAAAACCAAGAGCCAAATTAACTTCAGCTCAGTACAGAGCAGTGGTCCAAACCAATACAAATGTGAGAGAAAGTGGCTCGATCTAACCTGAGGGCAGCATGTGACTCCCTAGCAACCACAAGCAGCAGATAGGCTTTTTTCCTCTCCCCCTCTCTCTTACAAAGGGTAGCAAAGTTGTCTAGCAATTAAAGCTGCTGGGAGACAGGAACCTGGACCACTGAGCAAGATGTATATTATCCAAGAAGAATCTTGTTCCTTACAGATTCCTCATGGTTATATCTGCAAAACAGAGAACATGCTATCCTCTAATCTTTTCAAAATACCAGGAGCTTCCTGGACATAAGGTAGATACACACAATTCTTTTAAAAGAAAAAAACACAGGTTGAAGAGGGCTTAATGTTCTCAAGGAAACACAATACTAACCACTACACTTTGATGATAACAAAAACAACAAAAAGTTGGAAATTAAATGGCATTTTTCATCAAAAGATGAAAAAGCATTGTGCAATGGATCTCTGCTTCCTTATCTTTAAATGAGTACAAGACAGAAAATATTTGCCAAGGCCATCCACTAAGTGAAAACTAAGACTAGAGAACCTGAGTCTGTTATTAGGTACCAACCATCCTAGGAGAAAGGACTTTGTGCATGTGACCATACCTGACTTGGACTTAAATATATTTAATTGCCTTCCTAAAATTCTGATGTGCATAAGGCAGTATTTCAGACTGGAGTGGAAGCTGAATTAATATAATAAAACAATTTTAAACACACACACCTTTTGCCCCAAAGGATTTCCTAGTGTTTAGGAAAACCTTACTTGCAACATCAAGAAAATGAGGTGGCAGAGGGATATAGCACCAATGTAACTCCTGTGAAAATGTTTGAAATTGATGGAAGAAAGGTGTCCAAGAAGTCTAAGACAAACTTGCGTCATTACAGGATTGTGTGATTTTAGTAATGCACACACTGGCACTACATATATAGGCACAGTGCATAAGCTGCCAGATAAAGAAGCTGTGTTGATTCTACATGAGGTCCTTTAATCACAAAGCCTTTAAGTTCAACAGATCCTAATCCATGATGTAAGTTTTACTTGTATTTAATGGCATATTTCTGTGCTTATCTTGTACTACTTGTTTGCTTTACTGTGTTTTGTGCCTAAATATTTCTGCCGAACCAAAATTTGCTTATATTTACAGGTTTATTTAATTATTTTTCCAAATAAAAGAATTGGAGAAATCAGTATTAAGCATAAAATTCCACACATTTACATGAGACAACTTTGCACAAATACTGAAGCACTGAGAGACTGAAAAAATGATTCTTAATTCCAGCCTCTGAGCTGGGCATCACACTTCTAGCTCACATGGAGTTAACAGCCTTTCCTACAGAATTATTTGGATCAGTATTGTCTAAGCTCTGTTTTGTTTGAGGATGCAGAATTGGGTGTAAGGAGAAGAAAATAATATTTAAACACTAAAATTTAAGTGCTGACTGTGATAACATTGCCCAAGTCCTGTGCATGTTCCAAAGCACAATGCACTGACCATTTCTACTATGACAGATACAGGATTTTGGGAGCAATAAGATCAGATAGGCTCAGCACTTGAAAATCTCTAGCCCTGAGTTCCTGCCCCTCTGGTGCTGATTACTGACAGGGATAGATAAAACAAAGATCTACCTAGATGTCATTTGGGTACATAAGATAAAAGAGTAGTTCAGAAAAAGAATAAACAAATCCATTTGTTTCAACTTCTCTTAATCTATTTTAGGTATATTTTGAGATGATGTACCTATAAATGCCTGGGCAAGGAGATAGGCACACAGGATGTCTGCTGATTCAGGCTTCTGCCCAGCCAGGCTGCATTACCTCTACTGCATTAAGGCCTTACACAACTGCATAAATGGCCTTGGGATTAGGTCCTACGGGAAGTGAAAACAAAAGTAACATACTTGAGTGCAAACTAAATCAATAATTGTGAAGCTTTTTATTCCTCTCAGTCAAGAGTCAAATGAAAGACAATCAATACAATTATTGTAACTTCGTCCTGAAAAAGCAACAGATAATCTATTCGGCAGAGTCAGAGGAACCCAAAGCACAGTGCAAAAGATCAGCCCTGTTCCTTGTGAGAATAGCAAAAGATGCTCAGTGCTTTTATCACCAATTTTGCCAAACTTACAGGAAATAGAAACAAATTCCAGGTTAGTGCCATTACCATCAATGGATACTTTCTAAAAGAGACCGTGTTCACCACATCATTTAAATCTGCACGCCAAATGGAAACACTCGTGCACAAAACTCAAAACAGATTTTTTCCAGAGGAAAACTTTCATCAATACTTGTTTTTTGCTACAGGACAAGAAATGTTCAACAATCCAATTTTTCCATTCACATTCACACCACCTTTGATTTCTTCAACACCTCCCCATTTTTTTCCATTTGCACCTACAGCCACCCATGCAGAATTCCCTGAGCACCACTGGCAGCTGCACTAACAAGAACTGAGCATCTCACATTATTAGACCTTTTTCTGCTACAGGTCCTTTATAAAGACTAAATAGCCTACAAGCCAGACACAGAAATGAAATGTAAACAACCTTGGTAGAGAGAGGGGAAAAAACAAAGCACTGAAAAAGGAACCGAAAAGGAAATCCAGGAGTTTTGAGCAGTCTTTACAACTGGTGACAAGCATGTAGCAAGGATGCTTCTTTTTTGAAGGCATTTTTCTTAGTAGCAGTCTCCCAGCTATAAGAACCACACATATTTCCCCTACAAAGATCTGTCTTGCTAGTCCCAGCCTAGCCAACTGCCCTGACAGCTCTGCAGTATTCAGAGCTGAAAGCATCAATTTAGAAATATCAGCTATGATGTCCCTGCCAGAGATATCTGGCCCTTTTTGTCTTCCTTACAGATGACTCAGTTTTAGTCTTTCACCTCTCTGTCTAGTACATACAATCATAATGGCAGCAAGAGAATGATTCTTCTGACAAGTTGCCCCAGTATCTTGCTCTTCAGTCCTCTTGCATTACTTTCCAAAAATGTCTTTCTGTTTGCTTCTGATATTATCGTTGTTGTTATGGCCCTCTATGGTTTCTTTTTGGCTCTATCAAAAGGTAGATTTCCCGAAACCATTTTCTCAAGGACTCTGAGGAGAGCACTTCATCCCAATGGCAAGGACTTCTGTTCAAACAAATTCCTCTTCCTCTTACCCTAGGAGTTGCACAGAACAAGTTTTATTTGGGAAATTTAAATAACTGAAAGCAACAAGGAAAATGCAAAGCTTACTGGCAAAGGAGTTCATTCTGAATTCAGTTATGCATGTACTTGCATTCATTATTCCCATTACAGTAAAATTCCAATTTTACTGTAATTCACAACTCTCAGTTATTAACAATTCTATTTATTAATACAAAAGAGGAAACATTCATCCAGTAGATTCTGGTCCTACAGTGGAACATGCACCTCTTGCTTTGATAGAAGATCTTCTGCTGACTAGACTATTAAAAAGATTGGAACAGAAATACTTTCTAACACTTTTACTGCCCATAATAGGGGCAGTAGCTACATAATAAGGGACTATTTAGGTATTTACAACTCAAAAAGAAAAAAAAATAAAGGTGAGAGAGAAAATAAGCAGCAGAAGAAGTAAATACTAGGACCCCAGTCCTTTTATGAGGCTAAAAGACTTGCCATAGTAGCACAGGAAATCTGTGGAAGATAAAGAATGTCTCAGTCTCTCAAGTTTCACAGGCACAAGGTAGCCTTCCCTCTCTATGAACAGCACACTTCTGTATGTCCAGTAACAAACAACTATTGTGATTCATAATCTATGTTAGTATCTTAAAACATCACCTCTAAAAACAGCCTGGAGAACTATATTGGTTTGAAGAGCAGTCCAAATCCACCAAAACAAAAAAAGTACATGAGAGTATTCAGGAAGACTTCACTGCCTTGTTGGTACACAGACATTTTTCATTTGCTCACTATTTTTACATGAAGATCAGAAGTTTGTAGAATCTCTAATGCTCCAGGATATCATTATTAGAGATAGTCCAGGCTTTGTCTTCATCCTTGTACTATTTTAAAAAGAATGTTATTAATGAGGAACAGTGTGTAATTTTGTGCTTAGAAACAGATGAAATCAGAAGTGTGTGTTCCTGTGCTTTAATATGCAATTGGAACAAACCTGTGAATTAGTCACACAGTGCAGCATCAGCTGTTATATTTGTTATAAGAATCTTTCTCCCAAAAATTCAACCGGCTGTTTGATTATGGATATGTAACTAAAGGGGTTTATCATGGCCCAAAATTTTGACTTTGTGAACCACACCTCTCTTCTCCAATGCCAGTTTTATTTCTGACATACAGTGAGTTTTTTGGTTAGTTTGTTTTTTTTTTTATTTGTCTGTTTGGGGTCTTTTTGGGTTTTGGTTTGCTTTGGTTTTTTAATAAGCTAAAGCAAGGCAATTTAATCATCTATACTTTAGTAATAATGAATTAAAAAAATAAAATATAGGCTGGAATCTCATTAAATATAGGAATACAATTGTGTGTGGAATTTTATCTTGAACTCAAATTCCACAAATTTTCCTTGCTGAACACTTTTCATGGACTATACCAATATGTCTGAACTTCCCTGAAATACAAGAAGCAAGGGAATACAAGAAGAAGGTTGATATCAAACTCACACAATCTACACATTTTTGAGTAGACTCAAATGTTTTCCTTTATTTTAAACTGGAGAGGAGTTATGCCTTATGCTATCTTGCTTAATTAATGAAAACACATTTTAAAACAATGAAAAGATGCACAATGTCAGCTTGTATTCTAAAATTGATACAATTAAGTATTTAATTAATGTAATTATAATTCTCATCAGAAAACATTCCATTGCTATTTTCTCTAAAACTTCACTATCTCTGAAGGTCTCAGTGTGGATAGGACCTTCTCTAGCATAAAGTCATCTTATGCTTTTTATAAACAGACACAAGAATCCATTCAAAATGACAAAAGCAAATAGCATTCCCTAAAGTCACAGACAAAATAGGAAGAGAATGTAAAAAAGCTTGTGTAAGACAGAACTAGAAAATATTCCCTCACTGAAACTAGAAAATAATAATCTCACTGGAAATAGATTTAAGCACACACACAGAAAAAGAAGGGACATAACTTAATTTTCACATTTCAAAATTGAGTTTATGGGTCTGGCAGAAAAAAAAAAAGGACAGTTTTTCACTGGTAAACTTAATACCTAAAATACTGACAAGTTGCAACTATAGAACCCCAGGATGTACCATCAAAGGTATTATTTGAGAGAGCAATTTAGAACAGAACTCAAAAGTAACATACAACATTAGAGCAAAGAGTGTCAAGAAATCCCAGTGCTCAGACAGGATCCTCAATGGTATGAGAGCAGTTACAGCAAGGAGTAGATGAGGAACCAAAAACACCTGCATTCATGACAACAGGTCCTTTCACTGCAGTGACAGCAATTTTCAGGTATGTTATACCTATATATAAGATGACAGTATTATTATATTTTTTTAGAAAACCAAAACTTTGACTTAAGATATTTGCTTGTGCCTGAAAGCAAGAATACCAATCAATAAATAATTTCTAGAATAATATTTTAATCAGGGTGTGATTTTTTAAACAGATTTATGGCCCATGGTAGGTAATCATAAGAGAACAATTTTTTTCATATAAAGAGTTTTCGGTAGAATTTGTGATGATGTAAATTTACAAGGTTAAGAATATGCAAAAAATCTCAATTTATTTTAATTTGGACTATTGAAGGGAGTTTATTAATATAAATTCAATAATCTGGTTTTATATTGAGTAGGTATGAGAGCATATTCCACAATTAATGCTCTGTTCAAATAGGCCAGTTAAGAGTCATACATTCTGAATTGGAACTGGAGATTCCATTTTGAGTGCCAAAAATGTTTTCATAAATGAAAAATTAAGAAAAAAACCACAGGAAAACAAAACAAAACAAACAACCACCCAGAAATGTTAGGATCCTAACCCCTCACAGTACTGACTTTATTGCCACATTATAAAAGAAATTAAGAGGGGGAAGGTGTTGACAGTGATGTTGACATGCTTGAAAATTTAGTCTCAATGCCACTAACAGCATAACCATTAATATAAACCCAAGTGTGCATTTTTACTAAGTTAACCTAAAGTGGACACAGGGCTTTCCCAAAGATTCTGATGATATTATAGTGGAATAGGGGAATTAATATATTAAATATAAAGCTACTGCTATTTAGTTTTGCAGCCAAACCTTATGGGTGATTGTTTCTATGGGGATTCTTTGGGGGGGGTTTTTGGGTTTTGGTGGGTTTTTTTGTTGTTGTTGTTTGTGGGCTTCTGAGGTGTGGTTTTCTTTTTTTTCGCTTTTGGTTTTTTTTATTCTTACTGCTTTTTATTATTGCTACTGATTATCTGATCCCAAAAGAGGAAGCATGTAGAGAGAGGAGAATGAAGAGAAATGAATGGGTAGATAATTATACTCCATTAGATGTACTTGAAATCAATCATGATGCAGTGTACTCAGGCTGTTTTCCTGAGTTTCCTATGTCTATGAAGTGTTCAAGGGGAAACCTCAGTAATGATCCAGCTTTCTACACATTGATTTTTAACAGTGTTGTTATTTCAGCCAAGATAACTCAGGTAAAGACTAAAATGTTTTCTTTTATTTGGGAACTAACAAGTGCCTGTAGGAATTTCTGCAGAAATAAGGTAAACAAAATAAAAGGGACGGTTGCATGAAGAGGGAAGATGATCAGATAAAAGAAAAGGCCGTGTTTCGGGGGTTTATTAATGAGGTTTTTAAATGTTGCAAATTTTGCTTGTGGTTTTTGTATATATGAAGCATTCTCCAGGCAGATAGTAATTACTAATGTAATCAGTCAGAATATTTCCATGTCTTCACCAGCTGCATTAAGTTCATCCACTGGGTTCCAATAAGGGTCAATCCTATGTTTGTTTATGGCTCATCTGTACAATAAAATTAGGGAAATTTTACTAAATTGAAAATGAGGAGAAAATAGTCTAGTCTTTATTTTTTCATGAAAGACTTTCTGTAAATATCTCTAATGTTTATTTCATACTCACTAGCTGTTTGAACAACAGAATGTGCCACAGGCAAATAATATGTGTGATAACTGACCCATCTCTTTTTTATATAAAAAAATTCTATACAAAGCATGAACAGTAGTAGGCAAAATTAATTTAAAACATTTTCCAGTTTAAGGAACCTCTACATGTGAGTTAAAGACTTAAAAAGAAAATGTTGCTTTTAAACCACTAGTGGTTTAACACCAAAAGCAATCGTTTCTGGGAGAAGAAGACTCCACTTCAGCAACTGAGTTCGTTTTACCATTTGAATAACCAATAAACTCAAATTGCCTTAACATGCCAATCCAACAACTAAAATTGTTCAGGAAGCTCCCCACTCTAGTGAGAGCTTTGCCAGTGCAATGGGTGATACTCTCACAATTTTCAGAGTCTGAAGTTCCAGAATTACAAAACAGATTTTATATCCAGAAGGATTTCAGGATCAGATCTTCACTTTTAAGTGCAAACATTCACAAACTCTGCACATTTTACTTGTAAAAATTATTGAACTCAACAGTAATATGACTACTAGAGAACACTTGTTACATTGGTATAGCATGAGACCAACTTTATATTTCAAAGGTCAAATGTCAGGATGATCAATGTCAGCCATGTAATCCAAATCTAAACAACACATTTACTTCATTTGTNTTACTACTGCTACATACCTAGTTCACACCTGTGTTCTCCAACTCATCCCAAAGCCTTGGCAATTTTTTCCCTGGGACAAAGGTTAAAAACAGTGTCCTGCTGAGAGTCAGGGCTTTCTAAAATGCACAGAAAACTTTCCCTGTGCCCTGGATTCCGACAATTTGAGTTCACAAATAAAATTAATTTTGATTTTACACAGGATGGCTAGCACCTAGGTATGTTGAGTTCTAATGCAGTGACTCCTTCCATCTTAGCTTCCCCATCTGTAAAACAGGGATCAAACTTACCTTCCTACCTCAGCAGATATGTGGATTAGCTAGGGAGACTGAAAGCCCTTTGAAGATGAGAAGTGCTCATCATTATTATCCAATGGCAACATTCCAATTACAGGCTCTCATCCTTCTTTCTTTAGAAGGTGTCAAACACAATATAACACCCCATGTGTCACAAAGATTAAATATGTCTAATATGGCAGGTCTAAGATGGACAGGATATTATCTGAACAAAGTTACATGCAAACATAATTACTTGTTTGCTAATTCATTTCATTTAACCTACAAACGCTGTCAATCTGCTCTCTGAAAAGAAGGACCCCAAAGTTCTGCCATTAAGGGGGTGTTGTTTCTTAAGAGTGTATGTGAAAAAAACCTCTTTTTCTTACTACCTCCACCATGTCAGACCTGTTATTTCATTTTGGTCTTGTAAAGGCATTGTGAGAATTTCACATTTCTTGTATATCTTAGATTCTTTGACATTAGTGTTTGTCCTCAGCACTCTTCCCAGCTGCCACACATTTTCTATTAGTGAATTAATCCTAGTTATATTTTCATTTTACTCAAGCAATATCTAGAGTAGAGAAGCCAGGAGCAGACTTTAAAGGCATTTATTAAACACCTGTAGTATCTGCAGGCTAAGAACAGGCTTGTTTTTAAAATTTCATAAGGCCTCTGTCTGAATATTTAAGTAACTAGATGCTCTTAAAAACTTTCTTTTCTTGAAGTCAGAGAAAAAACCATCTAAACAAGAATTCATGTGTTTTGATATCAGCAGGATGCACCTTCTGAAGAGGTCCCAGTCAGCTGATTCTCTAAACTGACTTCCAAAGTAACAAGTATCACTTCATTTAAAAAAATAAAAAAAAAAAAAAGGACTGTCACCAGCAAAGTACATACAGTCCAAAAAGGTCCTGGAGGACAAAGATGCTCATTTCAGAACCACAGGTTCTCTGCCCTAACGAGACATACACACTGGGTGTCCTGTTTCTGCATCCAGGCTCAGCTCCATGAGTGAACACACCCTCTAGCCGAGCTGGCAGCTCCTGCTCTGCTGGATGTCCCCAGTGCCAGCAATGCCCCAGCAGCCACAGCCTCTCAGCACGGTGCTCACTGGTACCCCCAGTAGCAGCAGAATGGGCCCACACGGCCAAGTGCCCGGGCTGCTCAATGACAGACAGGTAAGCTCATTTTTGCAACATAATGAAGGAAGTGAACTAAATGAGAAGAGCTCCAAAAGCACGTGAATAGGATAAAAAGAACACTGAATTTTTTCTTTGCTTTTTCTCAAAATTTTCATGTCAGGCTAAGCCAAGATGAAAGCATCAGCTGACAATCCTCAGCTAACCTGCTGGAAGTCGAGTTTTACAGGTTAAATTCAATGAGGGCTTTAGAAACCCACTGTATTCCTTACAGCAATCCAACTTTATTAAACAGTTTTCAAACATACTATACCTTTGAAAAAACAGGTGATGGCACCTCTAGCTTCTGACCTAGATATTTATCTTAACAGAACTAAGATTTACAAATGCCCTGCAAAAGGTGCTGGTCTTCCTAATAAGTTTAAGCAATAAAGAATGGGATTTTTAAGGCTCACTTTCCCATGAAACTACAGCCCTACCCTTTCATGTGGCTCTGTAAGTCAATCCTACAGCACATGCACAGGCAGACAAGACCCCCATTTTCTGCAGCTAGGCACACAAATTCGCAGGAGCCTGCTGCCCTTTAAAAATGGTGAGAAACACTGTATTTTGATTTATTTTAAACACCCCTGCTACACTGTCAAGGGAATCAATTCCATAGAAAATTCCTCCCCATTGACAAGGACAGCTTGCTAGAGAAATCTAGGTAACAAAGACATTTCGGTTCTCAGGGAGATGGTTGCATTTTCTGCAGATAAGACCACTTAGGAGTCATCCTTTTCTGTTAATAATCACTAATTTCTAAAAACTGATTTTTAAAATCAGGTTAAATTCTTTTTCATGATTGTCTAAAGACTCAAAACATTATGGGTGAAGGGTGAAGGACAGTGTTCACTAGAATTATAATTGCCAAGCCATTTGAAACACATTTTTGCAGAGGAGCACATAGATGCACTTAGAAGTTTGATGTTCAGACACACAATTAATTTTCCATCATCTCATGACAGCAAAGAAAGAGGCTGAGAAATGATTGACAGATTATGCTTCAGAGAAACAGAGGGATATCTGTTTGAGCAACTTAACTTTGTCTTGTCAGTTACTTTGCAAGAGATTGACCTTTTTAATTCCCATATGAACCTGAAGTTAGAGCAGAAAAGGCCTGCTACACACACTGTACTGACAGCTAGAAACACTTTTTGTTTCATAATACTAGAACACACGTTCCTTTAACTTAAATTCCTCAAGGGTGGGGCAGTTAGGCTTTGGCCAAAAGAGACACTGCTGGAATGGCAGCAGCAGCCTGGGATTACAGCTGGAGCTGTAGGGCCAAGCCAGAGCATAATTCCTCTGCCTGCATCCTTCACACTCCAGTGTGGCTCAGCGAGGCTGGAGATCCAATTTTGCAGACATCCATCTTGATCTGATCAATGAAAGTACAGTCCCCTACAACTGCAACTCTCAACAGGCAATACTGAATTCTGATTTAAGTAACTTCCAACTCTGAGCACCTGAGTCAGTGGCCACATCTCTATATTAAAGACAGCAAAACACTGCATCTCCAAAGGCTGTAAATGGAAGTAGACCAAATACAATAAATTCATATCCATATGGGCTTATTTCTATCATTATGTTTTCATTTCCTTAATGGCTTTAAATATCTTCTGTATCTCAGATAAATGTGCAAGTTAGATTCCTTGTTTGCATAAACTACAAGTTTCTTTATAGCTATGAACACATTCAAAGTAATCTTTGCAAATGTCTACAATTTAAAAAAAGCAACAAATGCAGCACAAAGTAATCTGAAATCTTCCTGTTCCCCTGAAATACAGGGTGGGTAATTTTCTTTAACCATCTGTCCTGGCCACCTTAAACAAATCATAATGCCCCCTCTCATCTGAAGACAAACTTTTGTGGCATCGCTGCTGCACCAAGGAATAGGTGCTACACCAAGCAAACAGATTTTCAATACCATGTTAGCTGCCACCATTAATACCCCTTTGCTTGGACTGCTTAGATAGAGCAGCTGTCTTGATTTAAGATCTTCCCTTCAGCTCAGCCCCTATCAGAGTAGCATCAGAAACCTGACAGTATGTTTAAAGTTATTCACTGCAATGAAGCCATACCACACACACAAGGAGTCTATTGTCAAAGCATAATTGCCACTGCTGTTACACCTTGGGACCTCCAGACTGGATTACTGTATTGATTTTTACATGGAGCAGTTGTGGATCACTTAAAAGTTGCAAGCAATGGAGAAAGCAGCCATAAACAAGGAACACGATTTTTCAGACCATACATATGCCCTGTTAACCCTAATACAGCTCAGGATCTTGATGCTGAGCTATGAAAGGTTAGGTCCAAGCTATTTTTAAGATCACCTTTCTTCCTCAGAGTGTTGTAAGTGTTAAAGGAAGCCTCCTAGTTTTAATTAATAATATCAACAGCAGGACATTTTTATTGAAGCAAATGTAACAGTGGCCTATTGTTTCTGTACACATCTGATACAGTTCTATCCCTCTACGTTCAGGACAAGGTAGATGACTATGATGACACACATGGCAAACAGGAGCCTACACAAACACATCTCTGCAATACATGAATGCTTCTTTTTAATTTCAAAAATATTTTAAAGTCTTGTCTTAAATTTGCAAATCCTTTAACCAAGCTGCCTCTACAATCCTCTCACTTTCCATGGTCTTGCAGGATAGCTCTGCTCTCAAGAAACAATGCAGCTTTGAGTGAAGCAGCAAGGACCACGTATTTTCAATGGCTGTATGCCAAATATTAAAGTCCTTGTCAAAAGAAATTTGCCAAAGACTGATATTTAATGCCAAACATAAACCACACTTTGGGGAAACCTTTCTCTAGGTGAACCATTGATAAAAATCATCTCCACAAGGAGAAAAAAGCATGTTTCATTCATATCCTTGTGAATGAAGAGAAATAACAGTCCTGATGGGAATGCATACTGATAGTCTTATTTTTTAAAAAATAAAGCTTAATAAACATATTAAGATTCATACCTCAGTGGAAACTAAATTGGATTTCTAAATCTTCATCTATAGATCTTTGAAAGTACTTAGTGTCTGATGTCAGGTGATTCGGTTTTCAGTGCTTTGAAAATCAAACCACGTACTTCAAAGCCCAGGGAGGATTTAAGCAGTAATTTTGAAAAAAAACCACCCACCCCAAAACCAAACAAACTTGAAAACCTACCTTTCAAATCATATATGACCAAAGAAATGAAGGGTTGCATGATATCTGTGTGTCTTAATCCTGGCATGGGTATATTTATTTCTACTGCCTTTGATCAATAAGCAGTAGAAATCCATGCACCTGGGAAGTTAAAATAGAAATCACAGCCTGACTCAGCAGCTTCTCCCACACACAAAGCTGGACTTCTAGAGGGGGTCCTGCTGAGCCAGGATCACATTTAAGGAAGGACTGTTAAACATGGCAGAAGGCTACACAATCAGGGTGAATACATCACTCGCAAGAGAATAAGACAAACAGTATTATTTCCATCCTCTATTATAGGGGAGGCACATGGTGTATGTTTGTTTCCATGGGTGGCTTGGATTAATTATGCATAGCACAGTAAAAAATAAGAACCATGAAAATTGTAATGGACTAGTATAATTTCTGGCCACTTAGTGGCTTTATGTTCTCAGCATTTTTTCCCACACACCAGAAAACAAACAAGTACAGGTGCGAGCTCCTTGTAAATGGAAACACGCAAAGCTTCCCTAACAGCTGCCTTATCTGCTTGCTATCTCTGAGATAATACTGCAAACCAAAGTTTGCAGTATCTCTGAGATAATACTGCAAACCTAACTGATCCAACAGCTGTAATAAAAAGGCTGATGCCATCACTTTCCTAATCACTTCAACAAGGTACACAAAGCGATTATTGCATACACTATTGCTCTCATTGCTTGCAGAAAACTGATCAGCCTATTGATTACAGCTTTATGTTTACAGTCCAACAATGCAAGTATCTCAAGCTTAGAAAGCAACAACCTGGCTGTCTGGTTGGGTAGTACCTTATCAGAAACCAGTATTGTCATTAATATCTATGACTCACTAAAAAATTCCCCCTTTAAAGAACAGCTATGCACTCTCTCCACTAAGAAGTACAATTCCTTTTTTCTTCGCCCAAGACAGAAGCAGCTGCAGTTCCAGCCACAGCCCTTACAGATACACCAGCCCTGTCAGCAAACCCAGCAGGGGCATTATGGTAATTACAGAATTCTGTCCACTGAAGAATAGGGTTATTATGAATGAACAGGCACAAAAATCAGACCTCAATGTTTCCGAACAAAAAAGAAAAAAGATAATTCATGCTTATGCTCTGAAACTAGTATTACAAATATTTATTGTTTCATTTTCAGCCATATGTCTTTGCATTTGGATGCTACCACATCCCAAATGCCACAAACCACAGTCCTGAAATGCTGTGGAACAGCTACAGCCTTCCATCAAGTTCAGCCAGCACCCCGATATGGAACCAGACAATAGATGTCCCAAAGAGCTATTTAAGTAGAAAATGATCACTGATTCTTCAAAAATGTTATATTGATTTGAGGGTGTTGGCAGAATACATGAAACATGTATTAGACAGTAAGAATGCTGTAAAATTCCTGGTGTAACCAAGAAGTGAATATTTTTTTTATTCTACCACTTTCTATTTTATATTTTTTTTATTCTACCACTTTCTATTATGTTCCTCCCAAATAGTAGCTATCATGTGAAGTTGACATTGCAGCTGTGCAGCACAGGCCTCTGTGTTATCAAGGCACTATGGAATTAAATGAACTGAATATCTTAATTGAAATAATCAAAAATTACTTACTAGAATTTAAGACAAACAGAAGTAGGTTGGCTTTCCTCCAGTATGTGCTAGCAACAATATCCCAAGTTTGTTAACATATTGCAAGCTTTTGTATAGGCAAGAGATCACAAGGTAAATCAGGTATTCCCTTTCTGCAGTATATAAATCATGTACTCATTCAATACATACCAAATCCTTCTCAGACATCTTGAAGTTTTCTTTCTAAGAATACACCAGGCTACCTAATAAATACAAATGTCTTTCATGAGTGGATTAAATTCCCAGTGAGGTTTATAGAGTTCAGGTACATCACAAAGCAGATCCTTTCAATGAGTTAAGCAAAGGTAGAGAAAACATCAACACTCACTGAAAGATATTCAACAGTTTGTTTTGCAAAGTTTGCACAGACTTTGTTTAATGTATTTGAAATATTCCCTTTTTGGGAATGAATTAGTCCTCTAAATTGCTTGTTCAAGCACTTAATACTTTATATAAATTCATTTTTTCAACTTTGTCACCTTGCATATGAATGTATAAAAAGACAAGAAAACAATAAATAACATTAGTACATACAAAAACCAAATAAAATCTCCTGCTTCAAAGAATCACTGCACTATTACTTGTACAATATAAATTCCTCATTAACAAATTTACATATAAAAAGCCAGTGCTCTCTGCCTTAAAAGACTGAATGAGTGAGGTTGTCTATGGAAAGGTGTCCTTGCAAGCAGAAATCTCCAGAGTATCCAAAGTGCTCTTGTCATGCAAGCGATCAACGTGGTCATGAGCAGAAGCATCCAGCAAAGACATTGCTGCATTGTGAAGCTGCAAAATGAGCATTTCTGCAATTCCTCAGCCTCTGAACACAGGCAGAGCCAAAATAGCCTGGAGCTGCCAGAACTCTGGCAAACACTGACAGACACTTTAAGCGCACCCATGGCTACTCAGATCGTGCCTGCTCTTGGAGGCAGCTGTGGCTGAGAGAATGTTAACATCGTGGTGGGAAGGAAGGATGTTCACTTGAGCAGCTGACCCAGAGCAGTGCAAGAACAGCAGCTGTAACTGCTCAGGGGATCACAGAAGAGAGGGACAGGAGAAGGAAGGAGGGAAGATAAGAGCAGCCAAAGATATAATGCCTCTAAAAGACTATTCCAGAAAACAGCACTGAAGCCTATGATCAAATCATTAAAATAAAGGCTAAAATACTGAAAAATTCATCCTAAAACTGGAAAAATTCATCAAAGTAACTTGTTTCCAAATGACGAACACCATGGAACTTTAATTAAAGTTATCAGAAAGTATGAGTGCTTAGCAGTCATACAGATCAGGTCACTTGGTTATTTAAGAGGGAGTGATGAAATCTCATCTATGAGATAGGCAACACATCCCAGATTTGGGGTCAGGAGGTTTTCATGGGCCAGGCTGGTGCAGGAGTGATGTGTCTGAGTGCCTTTCCATGTACAGGGAGAGCTAATCCCCATCTCCTCTGATTCCTCTTCAGGAAAGACAGAGCAATACAAGAAATCCAAAGACTAACAGTTTATGCTGATTTAGAGACATACCTTGAGATGTGTCTGGGATTTGGAAATTTTGTTTGCTGTGACTTCACGCATGAGCAAAAGAGCTTCTTTTTCCAAATCCTAGTAAATCAATAGCCACCATTAAATATGAAACTATTTCTGAATCTTCATGGTAAATAAAGAATCTAGCCCTCAATATAAAAGGATATCAAATTCTTGAGGTCATATTTTACACTCCCTGCTAGCACACAGTACAATTTATTAGCTTGTGCACCACAAATAATATCTTATGATATATTAGTGTAGGCAGAGAATAACACACCTCTGCCAGTTAGACCCAGAAGGCACTCAGAAGTTTATTTTCCCCCCGTGTCTTCCATTCTGAAGACTTGGGAAAACGTGAATCCAGCCGATTCTACTAACTTGTCTTCTCCATATAAATAGCAATTTAAAAGACAGAAATGTTAAAAGGCTGCTGTCTGTTGAGCTCAATATATTACTTCTGGAGAGAAGGCCATTATGACTTGATAAATTGAAACGGATAAATCTTAGGTTGTATCCGTATCATGAGAAAAAAATTAATCATGTGGACGGAAAAGAAAACCATAATGTTCTGTTACATTTGCCTCCTCTCCAGGAATATACCTAGAAATATAAACATTTCAGGAAATAATGTGAACTAATCAGCAACTCTTATATTGTGATTAGAAAGGACTACTCTGCCTCCAAAAATTACTATAATCTTTACATCAAAAGAGAAATGAAAGCTCTGAAAGTTTATGTAGTATTTCAATATTGCTGAACTACAAATGTAATGGTAAATTCAAGACAAAAAAAAGCAACCTATTTCTTCAAGACTGAGAAGTCGTGAGGGTTGTGACTAGTTCAAATGATCAAAAACTACACTGGAAGTGTGTCTCTTGAGCTGCACACTTAACACATCACCTGCTTTGCAGTGCAACAAGCTACAGGCTACATATTACCTGGGGAAAATGTCCTCTTACATGTTTTCTGTATCTCCTGTACATTTGTGTATTAACAGATTCACACCATACAGTCTTTTTTACCCTTTTTATCCCATCCATTAACACAGAACAAAGTGTTCTCAGGAATTAAAGTGCTCTCTTTTTCTTTAACTGATAAAAAGTAAGTATGATAGGTAGCAAATTTTACAAATATTCCATCATAGTGAGCAATAACACAGTCTAACACATCCAGTGTAGCACTTAAAAAGTCAAAATATCAACTATAAATATAGTCAGTAAGCAAACCCTAAGAGTTCCCAGAACTAAAGCTCAGAGCTGATATGTGCTTAACACACCATACAAGTACTGCTAGGCCAAAGTCAGATGACACCTTTAAGTCAGTGAATTCCACAGACAGTATCATATTAAAAACAATGCACATTTGGAAGAGATGGGCAGAGCATTTGAACAAGCTTTTCAGCCCTAGCTGGCACTCTTCTGGCACAAAATCTTAGTTTAACAGATACTGGTGTAAACATAAATTATTAAACTGAAATATATTCATCTGGGAAGGAAGTTTCTTATTCCTGATGGGAATACCCACAAAATAGCTCTTTATTCCTGAAAGAAGGAGAGAAGGTTTCAACTTCTGGATAGCACTTCCCCTATTAACCTCAAATTGTCTCAAGTAATTTAATTCGGAGACAGAGCACAGAAGCAGGACTGGAATTACTCCACCACATTAACTTCCAATTAGAAATGGATATAAATTTTGGGAAACAAGCATAGTCAGACCCACAAGACAACCTCCAGGACAAGGACTGTCATTAATAAAAACCCATGAGCTGGCCAGACATTTGTGTTCTCTCTTCCACACTCAACAACAAATTCTTCTGGTGATTTTGTTTTGTTGTGTTATTTAATTTAGGAGTGTCTCTACCACCTCCAAATATACTTCTTGAGGTGGAGAACAGTATAAAGCATACAGATGCAAGAGCCAGCAACTGGGGAACAGTTACTGTGGTACTTTAAGGGAACCTGCAGAGGGACTTTTGACAAGGGCATGGAGGAGCAGGACAAGGGTGAATCACTTTAAATTGAAGAAGAAATTCTTTACTGTGAGGGTGGTGAAGCTCTGGCAGGTTGCCCAGAGAAGATGTAGATGTGTGATCCCTGGAGTGTTTAAGGCCAGGCTGGATGGTGCTTTGGGCAATCTGGTCTAGTGGAAGGTGTCCCTGTCCATAGGAGGAGAGTTGTAACAAGAGATGGTCTTTAAAATCCCTCCCAACTCAAACCATTCTACAGTTCTATAATTCTGTCTTTTCAGTATAGTTTTTGATATTCTCTGCCTCCTGCTGTTTTTCAGGATTAAAAAACCCCCTCAGACTATCACAACAAATGAAGTATTGGCCAACTCTTCAAATGGGAGCCCAACATTGCTATGCCTGCAATGCCTTTCTGCTCACATGCAGACGTGAATCTCTTCTCTGCCACCATCAAGAGCTTTATCATCAAAATAAATACTATAGGGGTAAAAAAGGACTCCCATGATGGTCACCTCATCGTAGCCACTCTTCTGACTCTTGCTCTAAATTCAGCTTTAAGTGCCTTCATCCATACCAAGAAAAGCATACTGAAGCCAAAAAGCCTTATAAAACATTTGACTCATCATGGCTTTTGAATCATTTTAAAGCATCAAGTTGAAAAACAGATGCAAAGGTTGAAAAAGTATATTTTCTCCTTGAGTCCTCAAAGAAACATTTGTAACCCTGCTTGTAAGAGCAGGACAACACCAGATTCATTCAAACTCCACATCCTGCTGGAGATGCGAAGAGATACCAGCCTCAGTTTCTGGAACAATCATTCAAATCCCAAAACAGGTAAAACATGGCTCATTCTGATCATTTGCATTCTCTCAAAATAATCAATTTATGCTTCTATTAAAAAAAAATAAAACAAACAAAACAACACTTCAGATCTCTGCTTCAGTGAGCAAACTCTCCAAATGGAAGAAGGATGGGTCCTCCCCTTGGCATGTTTACATCATTCTAATTAATTCAAGCACTGCACCTCACCAGTTGACAATCTGGCATATTAAATAATTCAATTTCATGGATGGCCCTACGTGGTGCAGTTAGATGTGCTTTCCGCTGATACACAACTGCTTGTGAGTTTAAGCAAGTCTGATCCTTTCTGGATTGCAGGCAGCAGCAATACAGGGAGCAGCAGGGTCTCCAGTGCTCCTCTCCTTGCACACCTATCAGCATGGGATGACCCCAGCTTTATACAAGTGCTTGAGAATGCTGGGGCAGTGTCCAGAAGACAACTAGAGGACTTGAAAGTTACTGAGATGTCCTGTGCAAAGCAAAGCAGGGTTGGTGGTTGAACTTCAACACATGCAAGCCTCCTGCTGAGCTTGTTCCAATAAAAGTCTCCTTACCATTCTCCAAAGTCGTGTAGCAAGAGATTGCGTCTCACAAGAGAGAAAGGTTTTGAGTATTAAGAACTGTGTTGCTGTGGTGATGTTGATGATTCACGCTTAGTCTGTGGCCTCATACCTAACTACCATGGCACAAACGTCACACACACGGCACCACCAGACTCCTGCAGTTACCCTGGAATAGATTCCAAGCCAGCAAAGAACACACACCCACGCTCACCTCTCATAGCAAAGCAGTGGGACTTAGTCACGTGATGAAGTGACTTGTTGACTGAAAATGTATTAAAGCCATGTCTGTAGTCAAATGCGTGCTGAACTATTTGGCTGAAGAGGGACATAAATCTGCCTTAAGTTTAACTTGCTTTGCTTCCTTCGTCTGCGTAGATTTGTGGTGGTGGTAATAGTTTTTACAGATTCATAGAAAGAGAAGAGAGATTCTTTTACTTTTATAACATCTCCCAGGATTATCTTGGAGATTGCAGGCTAGAAGAGAATATACCAGTAACACAAACCATAGATCACAAGCAGAGTTTTGTAAAATGCATTAAAATTAGTTTGCATGATTTTATTTTCAAAATAAAACTTATCAAATATAGGAAAGACTTCAATACCACAAAGGAATATTTACTTTGATTTCCTCAAAATTCGTCAAGCAGATGAATATCATTAAATGGATTTTAGTACAGAAAGAAATAAAAATAAGGCTCCAAACACCAATTACCTGACTCTGATCTTAGTTATTCAGATGTAAATGGGAAGGAACTCTACTGAAGCCACTAAAAAAAGACCTTAATCTCAGCACATGACACAAACCACAGGCAACATTTGTCAAAGATCAGAGGTCTGAGTCTTACCTAGAAGAATGCAAAACCTGGCCTGGAGAATCCAAATTGCAGATTATTAAACAAATATGCCAACAAAAGTGCAATAATTTCACTACTGCCCAGCACAATCATTATTTTGTAGACATTTACAATGGCAAGCAATGGACTGGTGCTTGCATGCTTAAAATGGAACAAGGTGACAAGCTCATGATATTCTATTGTCCACACCTCAAAATAAACATATATTGTCATTATCATGCAGTACATAATAAGACTTGTTTTGCTTTGTGTGGCTTCTATATAAGAAGTGTTTGGCAGCACTCTCTATGAACTATCTGGAAGAGCCTGGTCTCAAGCAAAGATTTAAGAATCTTTAAGAAGAAGGAAACAGGCAGACACATACAAACCATGACAGTTTTGATTCTGGACTGTTGCCAGTACTCAGCACAGTTTTAATGTTTAGATACACATTTTTTTTCTCTGCATGTAGATTTTACAATGTGTTTCTTACTAGTGGGATCCATATCTCTCACTCAGACATACATAATACAAATAATGTATATAAATAAACAAATGTGTATAACCTTCTTGCAGAAGTGAAATGCAAATTGCATTTCACACACAACAAATTCCATGATTATACACAGATCTACTGCACAGGACATTTGTGTTTCAGTCATATAGTCTGAAAACATTTAGAGAGAGGGGTTTGCATGTGTGTGCTCTCCTTTGTTCCCAAGAAGCTAGTTCACTGCTAAGAAATGCTGATGAAATAGATTTTTATTGATGCTTCATCTAACATACTAGGATGTTTGGTGCCTGATTCACAGTAATTGAATAAACAATTTCTAGCTTCTTTAATATATTAATTTATTAAATGCAAGATATGTACAGCTGATATTTCAAGAAGCTAATTTTCAAACTAAGGCAATGGTGGGATTCTTTAAGAAGATGGCCTCTGTGTTTCAAAAGTCTGGGGATTTATAATAAAAAAGGCAGCCAACAAAGTAATAAAATATTTTAAATATAGTTGATTGAATTTAGATAACATAATTTTATTATCAGCCTTGGAAAAACTAGGCTGAAAAAATTATTCTCACTAATAAAGAATCTGATTTTATTTCAGGCTAATTTTTTTAAAAATTGATATGTATGTTAGCCAAACCTCCCCTGCATTCTCAGAACAGTCAGCAGTTTTAATCATAAGTCATGGAACAAAAGGATAATATAACACTCACTACATAACAAAGGTAAACCCATCAACCATTACCATCATCACCTCTGGATTAGTGTTCATCTTTATGAAAATGGAAGAGAAAATGCCAATGCCCAAGTTCTTTTAAACTGGGATAGAGAAGCAAGGTTAGTACAATTGTCTTTTTTTCTTTTTTAAACTCTTGCCAAGAGATTCAACCTACAGCTCTCCATGATGGATCTCAAAAGCATTGTCATGTCTTACACTTTCTGGAATGATGCTGCCAGGTACATGTCTTCCAAAAAAACCCATCATCTTATCAGAGGAGAGTCCTGCACACAAATGGAGATTGGAGGCTAGAAGAGAATATACCAGTAACACAAACCATAGATCACAAATGGGCTGGCTAGAGGAGAGGGGAGTTTTAGAGCTCTCCCTTTTCCTCCTTCCCTCTCTGAAATTGCCTCCCCAGCTGCAGAGCAGGTAGTCCCAAGGCAGAGGATGCAGTGGGAGGCCACCGATCATGCAGACACTGGCAGTTCTGGCTGTAGCTGCAGCAGGGGCTGCCAAACTTAGCTCAGCCTGGCTGCTTCCAGCACACACTGCACCAGCTCCTGCCGTTGAAAGGCTGAGATACAAAGCTGGTATCTGAAAGAAAAGGTTCTTGTGGCTCTAGTTTCCACCGGCACTAAAATGTCATTGCAAATTCAGCTATTAGAGAAGAGATAAATATCTTCAGGGCAAGTAGTGGTTATATTCTCTGCAGTAACTTGCTGGTAATCTTCTGTTTAAAAGGTCTCTCTGCTCCTTCTCATCCATGCTAGGCCATGACCACCTAACCACTATCTGAACTCCAGTATCACAGATTTTAAGGAAGAAACTTGTCATCTCAGCTATGTTGCGGTGCAAGGTTTAAATCCTTTTGTCTAAAAGTTTATGTTCTATGTTTGGAGTTGGATTGTTCCCGTCACCTCCCATGTTGTAATGGTCTAGCCCTGTCTATCATCCTTGGTCCTATCCTCCTTTCCTGAACCTTCCCTGTCAGTACCCCAGAACCCAGCCCATCCACCCTGTCAATTCTCCTAAACCCTGCCCTTTGTTCTAGCTCTTTCTATGCCACTCACTCTAACTACGGTGCTCTATTGGTTGAGGTAATGAAGCCTCCTCCCTCCCTCCTTCCCATTGGATCCCGTGTTCTGTAATCCCTCCCATCTCTCCGCCCCAGAGTTCCTCTAATTGGGCAATAAGTTGTACCCTCCCAAGTTACCACCCTCCTTTATAAGGTGTTGTCAGTCTCTGTTCTGCGCCACTCGGTGGACCTCTGTCCCGAAGAATAAACCTGCTCTGAGAGTTTTACCCCGAAGTGGTCCTTCCCTCGTCTCCTCTTCGCCTCTCACCCTCGACACCTTCACGTCAGGCAGGCTGACCCTGCGAGGGCCAACGTCACCTCTGCCTATGGAGGGACGGCCACACGCGATCGCTGCCCCAGGGGCAGACAGCTAGCCGGTGGACTGATAAAAGGGGCAGCGCGTCGCAGCTACACGAGAAGACAGTCACACGTTATGATACCAATGGTGCTTAAACCATACCAAAAAATCAAGGAGAGCCTTGGCATCAGCAGGGAGAGTACCAGCCCCACCAGAATAACACTGAGAAGATGCTGCCTTGTTTTCAGCAGGGGAGCTAGGAGTAGCTTTTCCTTGTCTTCTGCATTAGCCCCAAGCCTCAACACAATGATGATAACTGCACTCCTGCTTCTTCCCTGCAACCATGCAGTTATCAGGAGGGATGAGGCAATGCCGTGTGCCAAAAAATACCTCTGCTGTTTGCAAGGTCTCACATGAGAAGTGATAGTTATGAAAACCTGTTCCTGCTGTCTGCTCTTGTTCTCGTGGAGACTCCTGGGAAACTCTTCATCACAGCATGAGCAGGGAGCAGTAAGGAAGACAAACCAGAAATCTGCTGCCATACAAATGGTGCTTAAGCTGCAACCTGCCAACAGAAGCAGTGTGTCTTCACAGACTGACAAGCATGGCAGGAAACCTAAAGCACCTAGATACTTCAAACTGATGCAAACCTCTAAAACAATCTTAGCCCAAAACAGAGTATCAGCAATTTAATGAACATTTTCAATGATCAAGTGATTGACTCAGCACTCTCAGTCGAGTATGGTAGCTGACAATGTACACTCTCAGTCCTTTGCAATACGAAATAAAACAAAGACATATAAAACCCTTTCACGGCAAGTTTTTAATATATCGCCACTTGATTGCTTGCAAGCAGCTCTTCATGTGGGGATGCTTCCTCTGGAATCAGAGGGGAATATTTCAATTTAGTCACAAATTTGGTATGTCAGTCTAGGAAAAAAAAGGAATAAAAAAAAGATCACTGTAGAATACAGATATCCCCATAGAGACATATACCAGTAAATCTGGAATTGTTTAAAATCACACTTAAATTTTTCCAGTAAAGCTTTATACAAGCTGGCCATGTAAAAGCAAAACTGACTGGACAGTCTGTGAGAAATAAATTATAAGACCTTGAAACATGGTCATAACGCAGCCAGTGCTCAATCCACTATGATTCACACTTTCTTATACAATGAGAGTAATTTAAAAAAAAACTATGGGTAATCACCAACATTCACAAGAGCTGTGAGCTTTCCCAAAGCTCATTACCATACAGAAAAAACAAAGGTTTGGGAGAAAATTCTTTTAACATTCCTGGCATATTTGTACAACAAATTTTCATTTAATGAAGATCTTCCTTATTTACATGTCCCATTAAAATTTCACCCTAATATCATGGAATCAGAGTAATTTTGATGAAACTAAAAAGAGAAAAGAAAAAGGAAGTCAGATGTTTTTTAGAATGGAAAAACATGAATTACCCATGCAATGCAGATAAATTAGATCTAACAGTTGTGTGGCGCCCAAATAAATCTGCTGAGCAAAAGTTTGCAGGAGGTTTTCTACAGGGAAACAAATTGTTTCCAATCCCACCCTTTCTCCCTCTTGTCCATTTATATTCGAGAACTATCCCATTACGTTTTATTTGGTAGAAGACAAAATTGTCAAATTATTTTTAAAAATGCTGAAGCAGGACTTTGCAAGTATATTTAGGAATAAATCTCAGATGTCTTGCACTGTCTCAGTATTTTTATGTCAATTTTACTGTATTTGTACTGATTTCATTAAGCATTCTATCTGCCAGAATTTAAATGTAAGCAATTCATAACAGAATATTTTGAAATAAAGTAATGCAAGACATTAACTAGAACTTTCAGTTACACCATACAATTTGTCAAATTGCCAACAGAACAACTCATTTGAAAAGACAGATTGTTGCTTATTCTTCAGCTGTCACTTGTGTTACTTCACTTCAGCTCCTTTTGCCTGACACTTGGCGCAGAGTTAGTCAATCACACTGACGGCTACCTGATGAGCTCTGATAAAACCCACAAACAAAACAGAGATTCTGGTGACTCATCCATCAGTCTGGAGAGCAATTTGATACCCCAGATAGTGGCTCCAGGAAAGCAACCCCTGCCAGCCACACATGCCGGCAGATATTAGTGAAGCAATCTAGTCATGGCATCCTTCCCAAGACTAGGATATTATGGGGATAAATTACTTGGATTTGCTGGATTAAAAACTATCATGAGATTCTGAATCTGTGGACTTTCAACATATTTTTGCAAACTCTCTCTGATAAGGGCTTCTTTTAAGTGAAGGCATTTAAAACAGCTACCTAATATGAAAAAAAAAAAACAATCCCAACCAAAAATCCAAACCAAACCAAACAACTTTGCAGAGTGTGTATAGATTCTCTGTACCTTGTCCAAACACCTCTGGAGAGCCAACCACACATCTTCCACCAGGGACTCCATTGAGATCACAACCAGTTTTTGTATCACGCATGCAACAGTTACAATGCAATATGATCATCTTGTCACTCTCCCTTCTCAGAGGCTCAATTTTCCTTTCCTGTGTTTAACTTGGCCATATATTTTTATATCCTGTCTAGCATTGCACAGGTGGAGCACAAATAAGACCTTATAAAATGATGCAGTCAGAAATAAAGAGTATGTCCACTGTCTGTGGCTTTCTCTCTTCCTTTCATATGCATCACATACACAGCAATAACCTTCATGCATCTTAAAGCTGCAACTGCTCACTCATGTGTGAAAATGAACCTCAGACTTCTACCAGTGATGAGGACAGAAGCCTAATAGTTTCGTCCAAATTAGCTCTTGAATTGGGTCATAGATGTTTTAATGAAGTAGAAGCTAATGTGGGGGCTGGATGCTAGATGAGTGCCTGTGATAGCTTTTGTCCTTGGTTGGATTAGTTTGGCAATCACAATCATTTACATAAATGGTGAACACCTTACAGAGGGGGAATCACATCCCAAGGGGGCAGGAGAAAGGAATGTACATTCCATTCATAAAAAGATCTTACTGTGCAAGTAGATACCAAGTAATTTCATTCTGTGTCCCTGTATTCATCATTGACAAAGCAACTCAGGTGGCTCAGGCAGCACTGCAGCAACCAGGACTGCATCCCTGGCCTGGTCACTGTGAGAAAGACATCAGGGGAAAAGAGATGGATAACTTTCCCTCTCATCCTGGTAAATGGGTATGCACATTCTAGGAAGAATTATAATCTCCAGGAAACACATCCCCAGACAAACACTTAAAATTTGCCCAAGTTTGTCAACACAGCCTTCTCTAAGTTCCACTCTTCCCAAGCAGCACTGCAATTCACTGACTTGGTCACAAAGCACAGATGTGCACAGAGAATGATGGCACTCAGATTTATCCAGTCCATAATCTATTATGAATCTAAATGGAATTAGACAAGCATCAGAATGCCAAAAAATTTCATTTGCCCACAGAATTGATGCTGGCTGCAAGTTTTTCCACTGACTGGTGTGTTTTTAGATATAAACTCAACTCATTCATCTTAGAGCAGAAGAGAGCAGTAATGCACATCCTGATACTTCTTTCCAGTCATTTTGGCTTAGCACACCGAGAACCTAATTACCCTTCACTGGCTTATGGAAAGCATCCTTTCACGTCTTTCTTTCCTATACTGACCTGAGACAATCAAAACATTTCACTGCCACTGTGCAGGAGTAAGCAGGTGTTACCAACCCCATAATTCTTCTGAGTTTTCAGGGAAGTATTTTCTCGAATATTTTTTCTGTTGTATAGGTGAATCAACATATTTTTAAGACATATTTATAAAAGTGATAGGTCTGTCCTGCCTATGAACTTCACGATCACACTTCCAAGTAGGAAACCTGTGTCCTTGCCAAAAGACGTCATGAAAACCATGATTTTACGTGGTGTTCAACGTGAATTGTGCAGGTACGTAAGAGATCCATTGACTGTTACTGTGTAAATGAACCCTATCAGGTTCAAGAAATCCCCTGAGCTAAATATTGTCTGAGGCTGAGAGGTCATTCATGGAAACATCAGACAGGCTTGTCCCCTTCTTACCCCCTGGGTCTACTTACTGTGGCCACTGTTGGAGACAGGATATTGGGTTAGATGAAGTCTTTGTCTGAACCAGTACAGCTGTTATTATGCAGAAGCGGTAACATCCATAAGAGTTTACAATGACAGAACAGATGTGAGGAAATGTTCAAGAAAACAGAGGAGCTGAAAAGTAATTTGGCAAGTAATGTTTGGCAACAGTACTGGCTTAAATAGCCTCCTTTCTCCCTGACCTCACCCACTTATTCCCACCACTCCCTTCTTTGTGCTTGTACAGCTGTTTGTGTAGCCACATCGTGAACCAGGCTAGAAAACCATTTGGATAAGACACCTCTCTTCTTTCCTCCGCCTTTTCTGTAAGTTATTTTTCAGCCAGATCAGTATGCAGATTTAGCTGTGCTGCAGATTTAGCTGCTGCACAGCTGAACAAATAGTTTGCCACGACTACACAAGAAGCAGCACAAATCAGGAACATGTGTCCAGGGCCAGGACATGTTTATGCTCGGCATAAGCAAAGCTTAAGCAGGACCATCACATCACTACTACCAGCCCACAGCCTGAGACTCCCCGGGGCAATGAAAGAAGTGTCTCTGCCCAGCCTGCTGCCCAGCCACAGCACCAACTGTGAGGACACTCTGCTCACCTGGTCTAGAGAAGACAGAGCTTCAATTCTGATCAGACAGTGAGACATGTTGTTTGTGCAGACACTCCCTGCATCATAACCCAGACAAACATTAAAAGCTCTCCTAGGAGAAATCAGCCCACGTTCAAGTAAAAAATGGGACATGGCTAGGTATGTGTAAATCACCTGAGGATGTTCCTGCTAAGCAGAATTACTGTGTCTCTTAAACAGTAGTTATTGAGTGCATTTGGCTTTATTAGTTCTCTGGGCAATTTCCCGATTAGGAACACCCTGATTAAGTGGAAAACGATACACTGCCTCTGCATTCTCTATAAACAACATATGGTAGTTTACTACCTAGGCACACACAGAGGCTGAGCAGAACACAAAGCAGAGGAGGGACCTGGGTACTACTAATGCTTTCAGAACACAGGCAGTAAATGACAACTTGGCTTCCATCCCCTTGCACAATCCAGTCTGACACCTTTGCCTCGCAGTAAACAGGAATAATGCATTAGGAAACAGCAAGGTGCCATGAAAAGCACCCACCATTTCTTTCTCACATACACAGCATTTAAAGGCAGGCACCACTGTGCACATTGCTTTCCTGACAGGCTTCCACAATAGGAACCAGCTCCTGCCAGAAGTTGCCTTACTTCAATACAGGTGGACCAAAAGAGCAAAATGCAGAATTCAACAGAACTGCCTTAAACTAACAGCAGCAGCTGTTAAACAGTGGTGTAAGTGCTGGCAGCCAGATTATGCAGCCTACATGACTGAAGGGCTCTGACTGCATATACTAAACTCCTCTCAAACTCCATATTAATACACCTGCCTGGATGTTATTTCCCAGGTCAGCTGGAGAAAATCAGCAGAGGCTGCATAAGGACAAATTAACAAATGGGACACCACAGGCAGCTTAAACACTGCACTTCATTATGTTCAAAACACAAACACAAGTCAAACATATACCAAACAAGCATCAGTCGAAGTATTGATGTTGTCACTCTAAATTGTCTCCTTCTGATAAACTCTTTGAAGGTGAAGCAATTAGGTGTATTCCACCAGAAGGTCATATAATATGCCTGTAGAAAACCAAAAGAGAAGGAACAGAATTCAGACACAAAAGCTGATTTCTAAGAAGCCCCAAAACTTCACCTCTCTCAACCCTTCAGATGCAACTGTCTCTGGTAGGTTCTCCCAATACATACATACCAGATAAAATTAGGCTCATAATTGTGACTTATCCAAGTGGCTGCCAATCACTTAGTTAAAAAAAGAAACAATTCCAGCAGTTGTGTACTGCACACAGCCCTGTGCTGCACAAGACACTTGAGTCCAAACTGGAGCAAAGCAGCTTCATCACTTCAGAATGAAAAAACAACATAGGCAGTGCATTTCTTAACAGTCAAGGTCCTTTCTGATACATTATTTAAAACCACAAAAAAACACAATTGTCTGTGCTGATTCTGCTCAACAGTTAGATTTTGAAAGATTGATCAAATATGTGATAAAACCATTTACTTGAAGAATGTTTTTCTGGCAATCAGAATGATACTGTCTCTGTATTTGTTCTCCACCCATTAAAAGAAAAATTGTACCATAATAATCAAAATAGTCAAAACTTTCAGGGTTAACGCAACTACAGGAAAAGCACTGTCACACCTCTGCATCAAAGCAAACCAAACCAAGCCTGATTTATTGCAGTCTTCTCAGGAGTCCAGGGAAAATTTGTTTCTGAGGAATTATGTCTGTTTGTTTAAACTGGAATCTTCTGCAGAACCACACCTTCCAAGAGTAGTGAGCAGTCAGTTCATGTTTAAGTCACTGGAAGCAAGAGACAGTCAGTACTGTTGGACATAAACTCCCTAAAGAATAAATTATAACAGAAGAAATCCAGTAAGGCTGCCACTACATTTAAAGACAAAATTCCCATTGAATTCAGCAGGACAAAAGTAGGCTTTGATACACGTTCCACAAAAACTGGCATCAGACTTTGGTCTGTCCCCAAAAGGGGCAGAGTTGTGACAGCCCTCACGAAACGGAAGGGAGAGGGATACCAGAATTGAAGACACTTCTGCCTGCAAACAATACTATATTCACTGGGAACTTCTATTTTAACATGCATACTCCGGAGCATAACTGTAACAAGCTGCAAGATACAACTTTATGTGCCATCAAATCTAGTCTTTTAAAGTGTGCCACAGAACTAATTCCCTTTATATTAG